>JAVCKT010096851.1:0-12447 GCA_032273925.1 Rhynchotus rufescens | reverse complement strand
AGGTCCTGCCCTGCCGGGGGGGGGGACCCTCCTTGGCGCTTTTTTCTCACCCAACAGGACCAAACCCGGCTCCAAGGCCGGGGGGAGCCCCCGCGGGGTCCCCGTCACACACTGCCACCCCCCAGCCCCCCCCCCGGGGCCGCACGGCCAGGAGTTGCACCCCTGGCCCCGTGGGGACCCCCCCTCCCCACGGCCCCCCCTCCACGTCCCCCCGCCGCGCGGGGCCGGGCCCCACGTTTACACCGCTGTAAATACCCCCCCTGTGGAGGCGCCCGGCCCTTCCTCCCTCCGCCCTCGCCCTCCTCTTCCTCTCTCCCCTTCCCCTCCTGGGTTGGGGGGGGTATTTGGTACCTGCTCTTTTGGTTTAGAGGGGGGGGGTGCGGGGTGGGGGGAGCGGGGCTGGGGGGGCGCAGACCCCCGGGAGTCGACGTTTGCAGTTCGGACACCGCCGCTTAACTTATTTGCTATTTATTGCGGTTACTTTGGATAACTTAACTTCTTTTTGGATTTTTTTTTTTTTCCTCCTTTATTTTTTTTTTTTCTGTCTAAATAAAAGAAGTTAAACAAACAAAAAAAAAATGAAAAGGTTGAAAGAAACATTCAAACGCTTGCAAGTGACCCCAAGGGACCCTCCCTGCCCCAGCAGCACCCATGGGAGAGGCCCAGGGGGGGCCCAGGCATCCGGGGGGCACCCAGCCCAGGCCTCCCCCGCACACAAGCCAAGGAGTCACGTTTTAAGTGCAGTTTCATCAATAAATCCATTTATTTAAAAGAATTATGTTACAATTAATTACACTAAGGGCCTTTCCCGATGAAGCTGCAGGGTTAGCGCCGGCGGGGAGGGAGCAGCAGCACCGGCAGCTTTTTGGTGGGGGGGGGGACTTGTTTTTTCCTCCCTCTCCCCTTCTTCTTCGCATTTCCCACTTGCAAATGAAAAAAAAAAAAAAACGGGCCAGGCGGCCGCAAGGAAAACACCGAGTTTCCCAGGAATAAGTTACCGGGGAGGCGCGTGGCCGGGAGCTGAGAGCGCTGCCCCAAAACGGGGCCGCGCGGGGGCTGTCGCCGCAGGGTCCCCCCCACCCCGGCCCGGCTCCCTGCCCTGCCGAGACCCCCCCGGGCTGAGGCTCCCCCCCCGGCACCGGCACCCCCCTCCCCACCGGGCCCATGGCCCCCGCGGGGTGCGGTGCGGGCCCCCCGGCTCCCGGCCCCGGCCGCGGGGCTGCCCTGGGCAGCGCGAGGTGCCCCTGGGCTGCTGGTGCCCCCAGGCTGCTGGTGCCCCCCGGCTGCTGGTGCCCCCGGGCTGCTGGTGCCCCCCAGCTGCTGGTGCCCCCGGGCCGGCAGGGAGCAGCACCCACAGCCGCTCGGGACCCCAGGGGAGCGGGAACGGCGGCCCCTTCCCAGCGGGACCCCCCCTCACCTCGGTCCCCTCCTTTCTCTTCTTCTCTCTCCCCTAAATTTAGGGTTTTTTTCCATCGAAAGGTGATGGGACAGACGTATGTAGAACCACAAGCTTTAAAAAAAAAGGTACTGCCATCGCTCTGGAAGTTTTAAAAGAAATAGATCTACGGAGCTACGTGCACGGCCTTTGGCTAGAGCGCTGCTCGGGGGCATTTGTTTTCTTTTTTACATACATACTTTTTTTTTGTTTTCTTTTTTACATACATACGTCTGAACAGCGCAAAGGGATGAAGTTTCTCTATGCAGCTGTAAAAAACATAAGTCCAGTCCATCTTTAACACAGGATGCAAGTGGAAAGGGGTCCCTGAAGAGCCGGGGGGGGCTGCCCCCCAACTCTTTGCTTTTCCCTTTTCTAGCCGCTTCTCTACTCGCTTCATTCCAAAAACATGACATTCACAAATGGCATTATTATTAATAATATTTAGTTTAAGGGCTTTAATACAATAACAATTTTAAGTGTTAATTTGGGGAGGAGGGGGGGCAAGGTGTTGCGGTGCTCCGTGCCGGGGGGGCTAAGTGGCCGCGTCCCTCTGGTGTGACCTGACCATCTGAAAGATGTTCTGCAAGAGAAGAAAAGGGCCGTTAAAGCGGGAGCGGCGCCGCGGGCGAGCAGCGGGATTGCCACGGGGCAGCAGGAGTGCCACGGGGCAGCGGGATTGCCACGGAGCAGCGGGATTGCCACGGAGCGGTGGGATTGCCACGGGGCAGCAGGAGTGCCACGGAGCAGCGGGATTGCCACGGGGCAGCGGGATTGCCACGGGGCAGCGGGAGTGCCACGGGGCAGCGGGAGTGCCACGGGGCAGCGGGAGTGCCACGGGGCCGGGCGCGGGAGCGGAGCAGCCAGGCTCAGCCCAAGCCGCCCCTACGGCAGGAACAGGGACCCCCGGGAGGCAACGGAGCCGCCCGGTGCCCTCCGGAGCCCCCGGCAGCGCCAGCACTGTGCCCAGCACTCCATTCAGCGGGAAAGGGGCTGCCAAGGTCCACCCGTCTTTTCATACGACTAAGGGGCGGGTGGGAATTGCTCCCACTTTGGGATTAACCTTTCCTGGCCGGTGCTCCCGCCAGGCCGGGGCAGCCGAGGCTTGCGGTGCTGCAAAGCGCAGCCTGGGGACGATGCGGGCGCCAGAACTGAGGGCCTCTCTCCCAGCACCCAGCCCAAAGTCACGCAGACTTCTACAAACCACACGAGGAGAAAAAAGAAAAAAAAAAAACCCAAAAAACCTATTTTCCTGGCAGGGAAGTAATGGGATGTTTAGCACAGCGGAAGGAGCGATTTAAGGAGGAAGGAAAAGCCATTCCCCTGGCTTCCATTTACAGATCCATTAGGGAAGGGCCCCGTGCTGGAGGCCCCAGGAGACGTCACAGGGGACACGATGCTCCGCAAGAAGTCCGGGTTGCTCCTCAGCCCCGGCAGGATGCGGAATGGAGCCTTTCGGGAAGCGGGGCCATCCCTGTATCCCAGGCACAGCAAAGCGCCCTGCAGCTTGCAGGCCAGGCACAAGGTGGTTTTTACCCCACTGGATGCCCCGTGTTTTGGGGATGCCGCTGTCCCCGGGGAAGCGCCGACGAGCGGCATCGGGGCCGTTCCCTCCAAGAACTCGCCGCGAGCGCAAAGGTCGGAGCAAAGAAGCGCAACGGAGAGCGGAGCAGCAGTCCGGGAGCACCGGAGCGCTCGGGGCTGCTCATGTCCCTGCAGAGCAGCCCAGGGCAGGCGGCATTTGTGGATGGCTCCTGGTGCATCTCGAAGCCATCTGAGACTTCTGGCTTGGAGAGCTGGCCGCATTTGATGTGAAAATGGACAGGGAGAGAGCAGTGCAAGGCAAGACGCGTTTATGAAGGGCTGGAACACGAGTGGTTTTGCTCCCCTCTATTGGAATAGCATTTGGAAGGGTATTTGTCAGTCTCTAAAGGTCTCTGCTCCAGGGAAAACAAAGCAAACCACACACCAGGCTGCAGTCTCCAGGATTAAGTCTTTGGTCCTCTAAGGGAAGCGCAGAACCAAAGCGCGCGGCCTCTTTACAGCTGTGTGCCCTGGCTCTCTCGTATGGGAAGGCAAAGGGAGCTGCAGCTCCAACCCCGCAGCACCGTAATCCCGGTTATCCGAACCCCGGCAGAGGCCAGGAGAAAGGCAAGGCAGCACCAAAGCATTCCTAGCGTCGCAAGAGAGGCCTTGAAGAGCCAAGCCCTCGCTCATCCCACCAAAAGCAGCAGCAGGGAATTCTATTTTGCGGCTCCCTTGAAGAAGGAGAAGCCACTAGGGCAAAGAGACTGGCCTAGCTAAGAGGGACTGGAGCACAGAGGCAGGAGACGCTAAGTTCAGAGCGCAGCGGCCAGGCTGGCTCACAGAGCACAGATGCTGTTTGTTTTCAGCCCAATTACCTTGCTGCACATATTGTCTTTACTGCAGTTCTTGTTATCCTTGTCTGTCGTTTCCTCCTCCACCTTTACAAGGGAAAAAGAGAGGACATAAATAAAGAGCAGAGGCCACGGTGGGATAGGCTGGGCTGACTGCAGGGCAGGAGCAGCTCGCGGGCGGCCGACAGAACAGCAGCTAAGGCGGATTCCCTGAATCCTGAGCGGATTCCTGCCCGTCTTGCCTGCTTGTGGATATAGGGAGCTGGGTTTGGAGAGTCATCCAGAGCAGCTTCTGCTTCACAATCCAACGGGAGACTCAGGGAAAGACCTGGACACATTCCCTGCATCCCAGCACAGTGCCAACTCAGATGCCAGCTGGGCGGAGATGAGCATCCACGTCCCTGCCCCAGGCCAAGGCCCAGCACAGAGGAAGCCTTCTGGCAAAGGAGAAGGGAAAAGGGCAGCTTTTCTTCTTCGGCGCCTCCAAGACGAGGCAACTCCAGGGCAGATCGTCCTGGTTTCAGACTTGCTGCGTTTATGCTCTGCTTTAGGTCCCCAAATCCAAGCACAAAACAAGCCATCAGCAGGAGTCCTGATGGCAACACCCTGAGCAGATGGAGCACGAGGGAGGATGCAGCCTCCAGCAGCTGCATCTCTCCCATCCCTCAAGGGAGGGCAACATCTGCGGGGCCGCACGGAGCTGGGGGCAAGCCGTTCCTGAGACAGCACTGTGGTTTAGTAGCCAAAAATGGGGCTAACATCAAGGCAGAGCCCCCCAGGGCTGGCTAAGCAAGCCCTGTCACCGCTTTTCCAACTCTTCCCTACTTTTCCCATACAAGCTGAGCAGAGGGGAGCAATCCCTTGGGATGACAGCCACGGGACAAGGCAATGGGGCGGATGAACACAAGGTGAGAAACGCCTGCCGTGCCTGGGAGGAGCGGAGCGGAGCGAAGCAGAGCCGAGGGGATGGAGCGCGCAGGGGAAAGGGCTTCTCGCCCCACACCGGGAGCCCGGGAGCCTCTCGGGTGGGCAGCACCTCCCTCCACAGCCGGGCACCGAGCGGGCGCCTCCGGCTGCGATTCCGAGGGCAGCTGCGACCCTCCCTGCTCGTCTTCTCCGCAGCTTTTTGCCGGAGGCTCTCCCAGCCGTTTCTGAATAATTCAGCAACCTGCGTAACCCCCTCCACAAGGCAGATGTTTCGCCAGCTGCATTCAACGGAAGACACCAGGGAGTGACTGTCCCCGGTCCTACGGGGTTGCCTGGGTCAGTCGCACTGGAACAACGTCTCCCTGCCAGGGAACAGCCCAAGGCCAGAAGCTCCTTGCTCTGACCGCAACGGGAACCTCTCCACCTGGGGCAGAGCTGCACCTTGGCCGGGCAGCAGGTCTCGGGCAGCGCCAGGATCACCGCTCTGCGTGTCTGACCGTCCTCCCCACAGCGGTGCTGCTGTCTGAGCAGCAAGCTGCCATTCCGGCTCAGCAGGAAGGCTCGCCTGGAAAAAGCCCGGTGGAAAGGGTGAAGCCGCTTCCCTGCAGCAATGGGTTCTTACCTCCTTCCTCCACTTGAGCTCGCAGAAAACCCGCTCGAAGCACTCGTGCATGTAGTTGAACTGCAAAGAGAAAGCGGCCGCCGCTTAGAGCCACGTCCTGGGCAACCGTCTCCGCTTGCAGCTGGATGGAAACGGGGCTGCTGGCCCTGCCGCCGCTGCAGCCAGCCCAGCTCCCGTTCTGCTGGCTCCTCCTGGTGGCCACCTATCTCCTCACCTCGGGGCCGGAGCATTGGACTCTCACTCCCAGGTTCTCACAGACATTATTTCCTTTCTCCAAGGAAAATAAGTGGGTTATAGCCCCTAGTTATCCTGGACAGACTGGATGACTGGGCGGTGAGAAAACCCATGAAGTTCAACAAGGGCAAGTGCAGGGTCCTGCACTTGGGGAGGAATAACCCTGGGCACCAGTACAGATTAGGGGTTGACCTGCTGGAGAGCAGCCCCGCAGAGAGGGACCTGGGTGTCATGGTGGACGACAAGTTGACCATGAGGCAGCAGTGTGCCCTGGTGGCCAAGAAGGCCAACGGGATCCTGGGGTGCATTAAGAAAAGCATCTCCAGCAGGTCGAGGGAGGTGATCGTCCCCCTCTACACAGCTTTGGTAAGGCCCCATCTGGAGTACTGTGTCCACTTCTGAGCTCCCCAGTACAAGAGGGATGTGGAGCTGCTGGAGAGAGTCCAGCACAGGTCTATGAAGATGATCAGGGGCCTAACCTGCTTGGACGCAGCCCTGTGCCGTGTGCTCTAGGTGACCCTGTGTGTGCAGGGGGGTTGGACTAGATGACCTCTGGAGGTCCCTTCCAACCTTAAGCATTCTCTGATTCTCTGATTCTATGGCTACTAGCAATAGATAGAGGAGGAGAAATGGTTGAAAAAATCCCATTTTCTCTAATCAGTGTAATTATACGTTGTTTCAGATTAAATTAATAGATGATTAGGTGGAAATTTAGTTACTTTGAAGGGTTGCATAGATTTAGCATTGCAATTTTTATTGATTTCTTAGTGGTATATTTTATGGTTAAGAACAGGTGTTTTTAAAGGAACAGAAAGGGTTCAAATATTCTCAATCACGATTAATTAAAGGCAAAATGAGTTCATCACAGTTGAGATAAAAGAAGCAGTGGCATGGCATTTACATTTAAGGATTGTTAACAGTCACAATTTTTTTTTTAAAAGCTAGGATTTTCTAGCTGTAAAAAAGTTATGAGGACAAGTGTATTTAAAGCAATAGTACTCGAAAAAGTGATATAATAATAATAAGATTTACTTAGGTCTAATGTGTTTCCTGTCTTCAGTATTCTCATTATTGAATTATATCAGAGTCACAATAAGGAAGAATACTCATCTCAACTGTTAGTTGAAAAACATGTTTAAGGATTAAGGATGTTTTGCCTTTCTTCTCTTTCTTTTTTTTTTTCTTTTTTTTCATTTCTAGAAAGTTACCAAAGACTTATTAAAGTCAGTATGATCTTTATTGTACAACAAGTCACTCATAATAGGTGTTTTTTTCCCGAATTTATCTCTAACTGCTGAAAGCATATTCTCTCAGGAAGAAAAGAAAAAAATGAAAAAAAAAAGGAAGAAAGAAAGAGAAACCATGCAGAGGAGCCTACTCTGAAGCGTCTGCAAGGGAGAAGGTATTTTTTTTTTCCTTTTCCCAAGTGTCAAGATATTAAAGGCTGTCTTATCAACTCCTCAAGCATGAGCTGATTCTGAATATCTGTGTCTCGGCAATACTTCATGTAGCTTCAGCCAAGATGTTAGAGCTGTCTAATTGTAAACATATTTATAGACATATTGCTACTGGAGCAAATTTAAAAATAGTTCTAAGCCAGAATGTAGGTTCTTACAGAATTTTACTAAAGTGAATACCGAATATAGCAAAGTCATATTATTAGTCAATATTAGTCAATTAGTCAATATTAATCAGCACTGTGTGAAGCAATATGTATATTAGAGTCCATGAGGATATTCAACAGCTCTGAAACAACCCAAGTTTACAGTGACACATGACCCAAAGCCTTCCTCCACATACTCATGCTTTGAATTCCCCCTACTGCTTCACCCAGATTCTTTGTTATTTTATTATTTATTTTTAGTACTTTGAGTAGGTATGCAATTGCAGAAACACAATGACATGTATTTATGCAGACGATATAAAAATGCACCAAGTTAAGTGAGAGTTTTTGAGGATTTGTTTGAAATGTCCTTGAAGATCACACTGGAGTGGTTTAAGAACTAGTGTTTTACTGCTTCAATGTTATTAATGCTTCAATGAATAGATATCCTTTTCTTGTTAAAGATAGTGTTACTGAAAGTAGTTCAAACTATTGTGTTTTAATTTTACATTTAAATAGTCTGAGAATATTTTCTATCCCTTAGCTAAATAAAACATAATTTGTTTCTGGAAGGGATAGCGAACTGCAAGACAAAGATTTTGTAAACCACAAATATCTCTAATTATTTAAATACCTTCTGAAATTAATCTTGAAGAATTGGGGCTAGTAAGTCCAAAATACCCTTGTTTCTGTAAATCCATTGAAAGCAAGTTGTCCTGAATTCACTGTAAAAATTAAAACTGATTTTGACAATTCTCTGTTTTGTCAAGATATTCCTTTTTGTAATTGACATGTAGCTCATGTGCTAATATTCTAGCATAGAATAGGAATCCAACTTGATTACCTTTCAGAGAACTCCATGAATTTTGAATGATAATATTTTTGGAAGAATAAAAACTCTGCATTTAATGATCATATTTAAAGGCTCCCTCTTTGCTTCTGTAAATGCTCTGTATAGACAGCCTTGTTGAAAGGAAAAAAAGAAAAGAAAAAGATTTCTGTGGAAATGAAAGCGAGTTTGTAAGTATTTTCACACTAATAAATTATTAATAGCATAGTAGGAGCTTAAAAATCTGAAGTGGGAATTGAAATGTTTCCTAAAGTTATTGTCTCAGAATTCTTTGTTATTAGCAATATCATCATCAGCTGCAGCTAAGTGTCTTGGCTAACAAGCAATACTGAAGGTTATATTATTCCCTTAGCCATAAACATAAATTATATTCATCATTCCCTAACTACTTTCATTAAATAGTTCAGCAAAAGTAACATTAATTTAAATGTAAAATTAAAAAAAAAAAAAAAGAAAGTAGTATTTATCTGATCAGTCTTAGATATCAGCTATAGGAAAACACATACTTCACCTTAGAAAAAAACTGATGTTTTAAAGTAAATGTAATTATGTGCACTGTACATAGACTTGTTACATGCTGCTATGTGTAGTAACTGTGAGAAGTATAATTACTATAGACTTTCAGAATTTTTGAAGGTCCTATTTTTTTTTTTTATCAGATATGCTAAAAGAGGCACCCTGATCCATTTTTTCAATGATTATACAACTGACAAAGGCACTTAGATGATTTGTGTGTGGATACTCTCATACATATTAAAAGCCAAGACTAACTTAGTGTGAAATGGAGTTAGGAAATAATATTTTTGTAATTCTTTCAGAAAGGTCCTATCATTAAAGAAATGAAAAGCCATAGGACTCTATGGAGAGTTATGCCACTTTCTGCCTTATCTGACAAACATGCCCCAAACCTTGTGTTTCGGATAAGATAGAGCAAAGTGTTATCAGGTTCTGGTAATAAGACGGTAGAACTGTGCATGTCTCTATGTCTGTTACAGTGACTGATCGAAAGAATCAGTAGGAAAAGAATATTAAAGAAAATCTGTATGATATAAATTCATCTGATCAGATATCACGAAGCACAACCACAATATCACCTCTCGGAAAAGTTTTTATCCTCATTTACTGCATGAACTTGTGAAAAATCTCCTCTAGTTACTCTGTCTTGTTTGTATGTATACATATTGCTGTAAATACTGCAAAATTATCCAAAAATAAAGATTTTTCTATATTTCAAACATTTGCATTACTTGTAAACATCCAAGTTCTATGACATACATCATGCTGCCTCTGCTACAAAAATGTCTGATATAGTGAGTATCTATCTCCCATGATTAGCTGCACTACTTTTGTTAACCTGATAGGCAATAAAAAATCAAGACCAAACCCTACCTGAATTTAATTTATTTATTACTCTAGCAGGATCTAAAAAATTCACTGTGACAGATCTAATAGTTGGAACATTGGAGGAAAACCTGCCTTGCCTTTCCTTATTTTCCCAGTCCTGTTCTCACCAACTGCTCCAAGTAGCTGAAGAAAAGACTCTCTACATCCATTGAGATTACTTTTCCTTATTTTTTTCTGGTCATAGAAACCTTGTAGTAGATAGAGCAATCCTAAAGCAGCACCAGAATTTCAGTTAAATGTGCCAAGACAGCAGCGAGAATGAGAAAAAACGGACCACTGAGAGAGATTTAAACGTTTTAATTGGAAGAGTTGGAGCTTTTCATTTTCTTTTTATTTTGTTACTCTAGGCAACTAGATCTGGCTCTAGGGTCAAACTTAATGATGAGAATCACCAGGAAGAGTATAATGTTACTTCACAGCACCCTTTGGTTTAAAAATATTGGAGAAAATGATATCTTCTAAATTTCTAGATCCCAATTAATTGGTGAGGAGTTACTGTGCTTCAATAAGATATCACTAGCAAATTATGTTAAAGAGTAACACAGATAAAATCATCCCTGGGATTTCCCCGATCCTTGTATAAAAAAAATCCACGCTGAAGTAAAGGCACAATATTTACATCTAAAAGTGAAAGTTAATGGGCTTTTGGAGAAAGATGCTGCAAGCTGACAGTTGTTCTCCGTTTATTATTTTGTAATGGGACAAAAAAGTGGAGAAGGAAATTGGTGGCACAAAGCACTATGAATTTTAAATAAATTAAGCTGCTTTATCTGATAATTAACCATAGGAAGGCATTGAGCATTTCTACAGCAGGGTTTCATTGTGCTGATATTCTGTGCAGCAAAGATGTTTTAGATGAGAAAAAAAGAACAAACTGGATGCTGTTTTACAGACAGCTAGAGAAAATTGCAGTGTTTCAAAATTCAAGTCTAGACTTCTAGAATTATTTTTGTATTTACTGAAAGGAGGAGATGGGAGGCATTCCATTTGCATGTTAGCATACTGAGCTGCACGTTTTCTGGATCAACAAAATTAAGAAGGTGGAAAACTGACAGTTCAACATTTTTTTTTCATCCACAAGTAACCACTGATATATCTCATTTGACAATACATAAAAAAAAATATGAACTTTGTTCATTTACTTGCCCATTCATAGCCATGTTTATGCTTTCTTTTAAGCTCTTTTCAAATAGAACAGATAGGCTCGACTAATTTCCAAAGCCTTCATTTTTTTTCTATTCTCTTCCCTGAGATACCGTCAATAGAAATGAAATTGTACAGAATAGACTTCTAATCTATAGAATTGATCTAATCTATCAAATTGTGATTGCTGAGCTCCAGGACTGTGATTTAACTACCTTTTCTAGATAGCTAAACAGATATCATTGCCTGTGAAAACTATGGTGAAGTAATATGCAGAGGTACAGTTGCAGTTTACAGTCACCTACTGGATTACACTCCAAATTAGTTCCTCCAACTAATGGATATTGTGGTGGATTTTAGCCTCAATAGCTAGCTATTCACTAGAAAGTTAGCTGAAATTCTGATTATCAGTTGTCTTAACCAACTTTTACTTCTGGCATGCAAGATTTACCCCTGTTCATGTTTTGCACGTCTTTGATGAGAAGTATACATTAGAATGAAATTTCACTGAACCTTTTAAGATGACCAGGAGGTATGCCAAAATGTGTTTACTAGTTAATATTCACCGAAAGAAAAAAAAATCAAAATTCCTTATTTAATTTTTAAGCATAGTGAGGAACATATAAAATGCAATCATTAAAATAATTCTCTGTAGTTCTCTCAGATTTACCACTTTACTTGATGGAAGTATTGAGGAAGATAAGCTGTAGCTAATTAGCTTCACTAAAGATAAAAAATGAGACTCACATTGTACACAAAGATCAGGACTTTTGTCTTGTACTAAGTACTATAAATATATATTTGTATTTCTTTGAAAACGAAGAGCTAATGCCCAAACAATATTCTTCCTAAATTTCATTTCTGTTCTCTGTAGAGTCATTTCTATTCTCTGTAGAAATATAAAAGAAAGCTTTGCTTTCTATTTTTTTTTTTCCAAGAAACAGATTGAAAACAGTAAGCTTTCTTATCTAGACATTTACAGCATAAGCATCTTGCTGGAACACAAGCAACAATTGAAACTGTGATTGCTTATCATCTATCATGGAAAGATGTGCAATAAGATGGCATTTTAATACATCTCATTATTATCCTATTATAATAATCTAACTCACAACATGAAGCAAATAAAAACATGCTTCTATCTGGGCTACATGCATTATGTGTCATTCATGGTTTTATCCAAGTCGTAAGCAGCTACCACACAAAAGCCAAGGTTAAGACAGTATTGTGAACCACTGAACTGAAACTGAGTTGATAAAACAATATGCATGGAAAAAAGAAAAAAAAATAAGGATTAGCCACACACAGAAATAGAAGATATTTTCATTTATTTTCATTTGAAGCACTACAAGAAAAAAAAAAATAGTCACTAAAGTGACACTTTTATCTAAAAGCTATTATTCTTGTTTTCTTTCATTAGATTCTGCTCTACGATCTAAGCTCTGGATGTATTTGAGGATTCATGGAGATGGAGAAGCAGAGTCATCTTGCAGCATATTTTCAATGCATATAGTTACCACAGTGGGGCAAAGCCCACAAGTGACATCTGGAATGTAGTGTGAGGGTAACTAAATTATCGTCAGAGTGTTATGTAGGGAACAAGCAGCTCCTTAATTTCTTGACACAGGCATTATCAGAAGACTACAATTAACAAGGTTTAAGCGCTCAAACCACAAACTGCACAAGTATAGCTATGGTGTGAAACATCAGTTATCAGTAAACTGGCTAAATTAATTATGCACCTAACTCCCGTGACATCGCGAGATCTTCCAAACGCCATGCCCTGTGCTCTATGCCCTATGCTACACTATATCATCTACTTTCGCTAATCTCTCTACCTTATTAAGTCCT
>JAVCKT010096850.1:0-12452 GCA_032273925.1 Rhynchotus rufescens | reverse complement strand
AGACGCTGCGGAGCTGGTGGCACACCAAGGAGCTGCATGGTGCTTGGCAGGGGCAGGCCGCATTCCCTGCACACACCAGGGCTCCCGCATCCCCGGCTAGCCGCACACAGTGCAGGAACCAAGTGGGGATTAACTGGCTCCAAGTTAACTGGAAAATGCAGTGCATTCTGAGAGCATCTTCGGATCTCGATCCCATTTTGCTTGAGGCTTCGGGGGCACCTCCAGCCTTCCCCAAGGCCCCACCAGGATGCAGGATACTTGCTGTTCCTTGTCATGGCCACAGCTCCCTGCAGCGCTGCCCTGCCTGGACTAGCGCTTCCGCATGGGCCGAGGTGGCAGAGCCCGGGCTGCGGCCTCCCGCAGAGACACCTCACATGTGGGGAGGGGGCGGCTGGCAGCAGCCCCAGCAGAAGGGTCTCTCAGCCCGGCGGCTCCTCATGCCCAAGGCCCAGTCCATCATGGCAGCAGCTGTGGCAGGGCCCATGTCCTGCCTTCGCCACCGCGCTGCGTCACGGCTTCAGCACTTTATCCTCCACCCAGAAAGTCAGCTTAATGCGACAATCCCTGCTACTCCATCTTGTGCTTTGGGCCAGAGCTCCCATATTACCCCCAGCAAAGGTTTCACTGGGCTTTCCTTTCCTCCCATACAGGTGCTTTGAGTACCTTCCACCTTCATATTAGGAGCTGCTTGAACATCAAGTCCCACCACCATTTTCTCTTTCCCCTTCAATTTAACAGATAACCCAGGCTGATCATAATGCAGAACTCTGCTGAACAGAGCAGAGCAGACACTGTTGTAGCTGCCGTTGCTAGAAGGTCACAGTAGCCACCGTTCACTGATCCTGGAACCACTGACTGCTGTAGAAGCTGCTGAGCGTTCTGCAACTGCTATCCTTACCCTGGACTTCCCTTCTGCTCCAGTTTGCACTTGTGGTTTTCGCTTTTCATCTGACAGGGAAATTCTGCCCACATGTATCTATGACATGCCCTGAAGCTCTTGTGTTTAATGAATTCTACAGCTTACAGAAGTGCTATGAGGTCAGAGCCTTCCTGCTACAGTTCTAGCAGACTGGCTGAATATTCGCACTTTAAGGCCCGACTTTGTGGAAGGCCCTCATGTTGACAGTTTTCAAGTGGACTTTTGTTGTGATCCAGAAAAAAATACAAACAAACCAACAAAAACTTCCTGTTGTGTGTTCTTTTCTTCTGTATACTGAGTTATGTGTTGACCTTCTCCGCTGCTTCTAGGTCTTGAATGAAGCTCGTCTTTCCAACTAACTCCAGAAACAGAGACTAGGGAGAATGTTGCTACCCCAAGAAGAAAGAACTCTTTTTACCTTCCATGCAGGTTTTAAAGCTTAGAAAACCATTCAGCTGAAGGCCAAATGAACCTCACTTTGCACTGGTTATAGGATGGAATGAGCTCTGGGCATCTATCTAAAACAGTACTTTCTACTTTATTAGACCTCTGAGATTTTAATTTACCATTCTATTTCTAATGAAAGCACCTCAGGATGGCCAAAGTGAAATCTATAAACTTTTTTAAAGAGAAAAGTAGATGTACGCCTTTCAATTTTACTGAAATACACTGGATTAAGCCATCATTTTTGGAGGAATATAATGGAAACACTGTAAATATCTGGCATAAAAATAGCAGTTGTTCTAGCAAGGAGCACTGGCATGAACACTCCCTCCTGAGACAGATCATTCCATTACCTCACCAGCACTACGGCTGAGGAAACATCTCTGAAGAGAATAGGTTGTTCACCACTTTTGGCAGGAAGTAGCAGAACTTTTGTCTCCATCTAATTCTAGCCAAAGTTCATGCTGCAGTAGCCGTCCATCTCATGGTTCTGTATGTGGCCATGTAACATGGAAGGGTGGTCTGCAGGTCTCCAGCAACACAGTCACTGTGCAAGACATTGCTGTAGTAGACCTATAGCTGAACACTAGATTAGGTCCAGAATTTGAGAGGCATTGATTGCACCTAGAAACTCAGCTTGGACACAGACAAAGCACAAGTCTGTGACAGTGCTTCCTTCTTTAGTAGGCATTCCAAACTTGACTGTTTTTTAAGAATAAAAACATGTAACTGTTTGTCTTGTATATGTAAAAAAGATCTCTGCTATTCAATGTTATGACTCTAGTAAGTGCAAATAATTAAGATCCAGCCACATTGCCAGCTTATTCCCAAGTGGTGCACATTTACCTGAATTTCTCCTTCGTTGAGGTTACGTCTCCCAGTATTCCCATCTTCTCTTCCCCTGGATTCTCTTTCATCTTTCCTATTCTGAATAAAATTCTAATGTTCAAAAGTGACACACACAGTCTTACTGCTACCTACATAGTCAAAATGTGCAAAATGATGATGTAAAAA
Organism: Rhynchotus rufescens; assembly: GCA_032273925.1. Lineage (NCBI taxonomy): Eukaryota > Metazoa > Chordata > Aves > Tinamiformes > Tinamidae > Rhynchotus > Rhynchotus rufescens. The sequence continues at coordinate 10,075 of JAVCKT010096850.1, read as the reverse complement.
AAGTGGAGAATTAGATTCATTGCTTTCAGTGTGTTCCCTACGGTTCTAAGAGGATGAAGCACTAATCTGAATTTAGCAGGATTATATGGAGCATTATACCACACAGTTTACCTCACTTGAAATGGGGGAGATTCTATGAAAAACGTAACATAGAAATGGTCAGCTTTGTGGTGAAGAGGTAGGTGTCCAAAGACATCAAATTCTACGTAACATCAACTGAAGTACTAAAATCCATTTCAGAATGTGCAACAATTCCTGTATGAAATTTGGTGCTGGAACAGGCAGTTTTTCTAATGCCTCCCTCCAACCAATTCCCTTTGCTGTCCTTTACCTATAAGCACTCTGAACCACTTCTTCTTTTATGTGTATCTAGAAAGATTTATGGCTGCAACATCTTCCTCAGAGGCTCGGAGAACCTGCAAGGCTCTGTTTTTCATGTCACTCTACGGAGTGACTACATGAAAAGTCACTACATGAGTGACTTTTCCTTCTCAGTTTCTGACATCTTGTACCTGCTTAAGAATTTGCTCCTTTAACACAACCGCGAGCTGATGGAGTTAATAATTTATCTGATGGTGAAGTTGAACTAACTGGCCAGAAAATCGAGGTTTTAGGTTTTAAATTGAAAATAATAAACAGATGGCTTTTGGTTTAGTTGGCTGGAATTAATCATCCTAATTCATCCTTGATTCCTTTACCACAGTGGAGGCATTTATAATGTCTAGGTTTCTTTAGGCAGAAGACTTACATTTTGATTGCACTGTATTTTTGATTCTACTTCCTGTGTGTATTGGTTTTACAAACCATCAATTTGATCCATTTTGTTTCATTCTTTTTTTTTTTTTTTTTTTGAAATGAGGTTCATGGCAAAGTTTCCAGGCAGTAACATTGGCTTCATTCTTTCCTATTGATTATTCCAGTCCTTTCAGCATATTCGAATTGTTTTAATGTATACTGGAGTTATTTTTAGAGGCTGCCATTTGCATAGTCGCCCTTCTCCACTAATAACCCTAAAGCTATGAATGGACCTGTCTGCACAACCTCTCTCAAATTTGTTCTTTTCACGTTATTGAAAAGTTTAGGTCTGAGCTGTACACTGCAACTGCATGAATTATTTGCTGTGTATCGACATTCCAATCGCAAATATCGGCATTCTGTCACAACACAAATATAAGTAAGGGTGGTCACACTGGGCTGGAGTATCTGTCTGGGTCAGGACACTGTCTGGAACAGAGGCCAAAGCAGACGTGAGGGCAGGAAGGGCACACAGGCGGGCAAGCACAGACAAGACCTCTCCTAAACGGAGGCCAAGGGGATGCTCATCTGCAGCCTGGGGACTTCTTCAGCCCAATTCTACCTGTTCAGTTCTCCTCAAAGGCCTTTTCTTCCATGGCCTCATCCAGTTCCTCCTGCTTCTCCTATGAAGCTTTCTGCCACGCTTCACCTTACAGGCATGCGTAATCAATAATACCAGAGCAAAAGTAAGAGAGAGATTCAGTTGAAATGCAATGCAGAAACATTAATTCCAGTAGAATCCCATTTTTTATTAAGTGCAACCTCTATAAACAAAATGGAATTAAGTACTTTGAATATCTAAAGGGAAAAACACAAGAACTAATCAAACCTACTTATTCTTCGGTTTTAAGAACATGTTTTAGCAATTAAGGTGTGTTGTTTCCAAATAACAGGTCGCACCTTAACTTAAATTCGTGGTAGTTACATAAGCCCAGTACACAAGCCAAAGCACAGAGCAATCGTGCTCCCAGCCAAGATGGGATTTCAGGATGTATTCCTGCATTTGGAGAGACAGCAATTCCCAACTGGAGGAGCTGTTAAGCACTTCTTTGTAGCACTTTTCTGAGTTTCAGTAACAGCTCTGAAGGGAGCCCAACCCGGGCAGACACTCAGAGAATCTGTGAAACCCCTTTCCAGCAGCCCTGTCTCATTACAAGTGGTGTCTTCCAGTCAATGTTACCCCTCCAACTCTGCTTCTTGCGTCATCAGGGCTCTATGAAAAGAGCTTTTGTCTGTGTACGAGGACATGGGCTTCACTCCACTGTAACAAAGATCATCTGGTAATCTAATGTCATAGATTTCTTTTTCTCAACCCCAGTCATCAATTAAATACAGAAACAACACAAACTTCTTTATGGTCTTCACAATAACATTTAAAATGAGAGGTAAGTGCTATTTGTTGTTTAGTTTTTCCATGTTGTCTTGGTTATCAGTAACCTATTCAACAAGCTCCTATTAAATAAGCATATGCTGCTTTTAGTGAAGTTTAAAACACTAAAATGCCCATAGGCAAAATCAAGGACACTCTCTGGAATTCATTTTTAGCTATATGCTTAGTTTCTCATACTCTGGCATTATTTTTTTCCTGGGATACTTCCTTGACCACTTCTAATTTATACACTATAAATATAAATATATGTATTCTTCTAAAGACCACACAGAAAATCACAGAGCACTTATGTGGTTTCAGATATCTATGAGGCAAAATATACTACATTTCTAAAGGTTTTTCACTTTATAAAAACTTACAGAAGAAATATAGTTCAGTATTTCTGCACCATGTTAGTGGAATACTAACCTTCAGTGTGCACAGCAAGAAAAAAAAATGTTCATCTATGAAAGAAAAGGATTCAAAACCACTGCTTTAAGCAGAAGTCATTAACTTCACTGTTACACAGGTCTCTTCATGGTTATAGGGAAATCCTGGATGAACTCAGAAAAAAAATATGTAGGTAATGCATTCTCTATGACAACTGCCACTCTCTGCAAGTGACTGCGTAAATATGATACCCCTGAATATGACATCTTTTTCAGTGCAGATTCTCAGGCTTGAGGGAATGTGGCCATATCATCTTCATAAGCAGATATATTTCACATGTGCAGAATAACTGAGCTGTGAAGGCAAAAATAAGATGGCAGGTATCTCCTGCCGATTTCAGACCTGCCATCCCAATTTCACTCATTTTACCTTTCAGCTGCTCTTGTGATGACATTTCAGTGCTGTTAAAATGCTTGCGCTGCAGCTGCAAAGTGCTGTACAGATGCAGGCTGCGAAGCACTTGCTAGGAGGCTGCCTGGAAAGAAAGGAAAGCAACGTGATCATGGAACGAGGTCAAGCAGGTGCAATTCAACAGAGCTCTGTAAACAAGTCTATTAATGACAGCTAGATGGGAGAGGAAACAGCTCTCCCAATTTAGCTGTACTGACTTTCCAGGAATAGTGTAAGTAAAGTACACAAATATGTATTTACACCTCTGAAATCTGTTAGTTCAAAATATTATCTGCTTTAGAAACAAATTGACTAGTAAACAATTTTTGACAGTCAAATTAAGACTGTACTGCTATATCATAGTTTTAAATGTAGACAGATAACTTACACTTTAACCTACACTTTAATGGGCTTGCTCATGAATGGTGTATACACCACTACATATCATTTCAACACTAAAGAATTTGGTACATAAAACTATGATTTCCTTTGTTATGGTTTGACTGTTTAGATCAAATTAGAGGGGAACAGATGCTCCCATTTGCATGTATGTCCAAGAACAAGACTATGTACAAGACTTTGTAGTCATTGATTATTGATTTGTTGACAAATTTTAATAATAACCACATGTAAGCAAACATAAGCTATAATTCATAACATAGTTCAAAAACACACTTGCTCTTTGCAAAGTTTGGTAGTAGGTACAACCTAAAATTATTACTCCTTTCTGCTATTACAGTGCTATAAGAAATGGTGTAAAGAAGAGATCCAGAACTCATCTCTCTAAGGTAAAAGAGCCCAGTCCGGAGCTGTCTCTCTGAGGACAATCTAAATCCACTCCACTTTTGTACCTGGAACACCTCAGGTGGGCAAAATGCTCCTGGAGAACAAGACAGCTGAAAGCTCAGCCCAAGCTTCTCCTGGTTTATAGCCCAGAAGTTACATTACGTGCGTGCTACGGGTGAAGAAGAAAAGAAGCAAGAAAACAGCAGGAGACGCAGTACATGCTGGGTGGCCATGAGGAATGGGCTCGTCCCCACATCTACTCCTTACCACCCTAGCAGTAGTATCAAGTTTTGTGAAAAATTCTTAGGAAATAACTATGGTTCTTCTCCCTAGAAATCCTTCCTTGGCTAGGCACAGAGTTTTAAAATCTTTTTATATCTTACATTGTGTAGGTTTTGGGTTGGGACCAATAATCTCAGCCTGCATAATTTAAATGAAAACAGAAACAGCCAAGTTATTGTCAGAGTTGTGATAACCCTGAAATATTTTTATTCAGTTGCCTTGAAACAAATTCCTTCAGATGCAGTTGGGTTGAAGAAACCTACCAGTATCTGGATAAGATCAGACAAACATAAATGCATTAAAATTCATATACAAAATACCTCATTCAATAATTTCATTAGCTACAAAAACACATGAGAATTTCAGACTTCCTATACAATAATTCTTTTAGGAATGGATCACATAATTACAAATGAAGAAGACATCTTCCTTGTGGAACTTGATTTCTGCACTTAACTAGAACAGCTTTGACATTTACTGCCTTTTTATATCGCATTAAGAAGATCACTTTAAGATAAAATACAAATTTTACCTATTTTCATTGACAGATGTACAAATGCTCCATTTTTCATTTTGTAAACATTTAAATAAAGTAAATAAGTCCTAGAAATATCTGTAAAACATCTGTACAGTGCAAATCCACCATAAATACTATATTAAAAATACATTAGAACGGTTCAGTCCAGGATACCTGGACCAGTATTTTTCTGAGCTATGATTTTTGTTCAGTCACTATCAGCTTTCTGTTAAAGATGAAGGTATTTTCTGTCAGCAGCCGCACTCCTCAGGTTCAGCTTCCACGGTCTCCAAGCAGAAAGGAGATGAGTTTTGCCACCACGTGCACGTTCAGGCTGTTTCCCAGCAGACGGTACCGTTGCTTTATTGTAACTTTGTCAGGGAAGCCTGAAAAAGAAACACCCATTTCACAGCCTTTAGTCTGGGTTGGTTCCCAGATTTTGGTCTCCTACTATTTTAATAAACAATTCTTAATACAGTTATGATAGACTGCATCTTATGTATAAGCTTCCCCACATGCTCTCACGTAAAATTCACAAAAATAATTTCCACTGGTCCTTCCATTAGCAGTACAGCCATTTCTGAGATTTCACAAGCAGTTTTAAAACCCAGCCTAACTCTGTGACTAAAGTTAATGTAGCCTCACTTGGGATGGGACCAACACCCTCGGTGAAGCACAACCAGCTCAGGGGGCAGCAGGACCCACAACCTTGCATAACTGCGACGCAACCGACGAGCAGCCCAACACCCACAGAGGAAAGTGGCCACCAGCAGAAACATCCACATTGTGCAGCTTTGCTAAATCACTCCTTGCCACAACCTTTGTGTTTTACTTCTCACCTGAGCTCCTCTCACCAGGCAAGGCAAATCAAGACACGGTGAGAGCTCAATAAACCCCCCGTACAGACTTGAATGTTTGTGTGTGCATGAAGGGCCCAGAGGCAGGAGAGGGGCTGAGAATCCAGGTACCGACAGGCAGCTGGTCAGCTACAGCCGCCCTGGCTCCCGCTCCGGGCCAGCTCCACGTGCATTTGCTTCAACTGCCGGGAAAGGGGAACAGAGCAGCGATTCAGCTGCTCATGTCCTTTGCTGAGTGCTCAGTCCTGGTGACATTACACAGCCTGACCGTACCCTGGGCAGGAAGCCCTGTCTGCCCCTGTGGCACCCCGACTAGCTTTGGGGGATACACCTGGCGAGTGTGCCAAAGGGACGGGCACACTGAAGCTGTCACAGCCCATCGGTGCAACAGAGGAAACCAGGGTCGGCTGGGCAAGGAGCAGGGCTGGGCAGGGAGAAGGGCTGGAAAGCAGCCGGGCGCAGGGTGGGAAGCTGGGGAGCAGGCGGTGCCCGGGAGGAGCTGCTCCATCCCCCTCTGCCAGTCACTAATGCCTTGGGCACGGCCGACCCTGGCAAACACCACGTCTGTCTGCTGCCAGCTGCAGCCATTCTGCCCAGCTCCCTGGCACTCATGCTTGGACACCCTTTCTTCTCCCTCTGGAACAACCGCTTAAATTCCCACACAAACTTCCTCAGTTGGAGTTTTTGCTTACCTATTTTAAAAGAGTATATAAAAATGAGAGTGCATTTATAGAAAAACACATATACATCCTTTACTGTGAGGAAGAACTTCTTCATTGTGCAGGTGACAGAGCCCTGGCACAGGCTGCCCAGGGAGGTTGCAGAGTCTCCTTCTCTGGAGATCTTCCAAATCCGCCTAGATGCCGCCCTGTGCCTCGTGCTCTGGGTGTCCCTGCTGGAGCAGCAGGTTGGACTGGATGATCCCTAGAGGTCCTTTCCAATCTCAACCCTTCTGTGACTCTGTGATTTATAGCCCAATAATCATATCTAAACTGTGAACTCCCCAGGGTTGCTCCTACCGCCCCTCGGCAGCTCTAAGCCTGGATCATTTTCAGGACCGCTGCCTCTTTCAGGCCCAGTCGCTTCTTCCTGCCCGTTCAGGTTACCCTGCCCCTTGGCTCCGGAGCAGGCTCCAGCAGGAGCACGGACGCAGTCACGCGCAGTACGTGGGCACGTGGCGCACAGTGCTGGCCCATCCTGACCTGCCTTCCCACCACCTAAGCCTGTGGCACCTGACAGCGCCGCAGCCTTAGCAAGGCCTGCGAGCAAGGAGCGCTGGCTCCCGGGAGGCTGCTCCTGGTTTCTCAGCAACGTGGGCATGTTACTAACGGAAAGCAGGACAAGCATCATCCTGATGTCACTCGGCTGGAAACAAGTCAGAGCTGCAGGGATTCACGTGGTCACTTCTAACAAAATTGCTGTGGGACCCATGATACTGACTGAGACAAATGACTGTATTTCATTGAGCTCTAGGGCAATTACTACATGTAGGCTTTAAAAGTACACAAAAAAATCCGTTAGTGTTAAGAAAGAGCAGTGACTGTAACTCTGGATCTCCTGTGTAGGAGGGGGCTGCATTAGAGATCCGCTTACACAAAGCGGTTCCTTTGGGTAATTGTGGCTGTAGCTAGGAAGAGCATCTGCTACCAAAGCTTCCTGACAGTCACTTCACCTAGAGCTTATTTTCAGCTTACAGTTTTCTCATTCTTCAGTTTTTTGGGGCTGACACATTTGCACTGGGTACATCTTAAGGATTTTTGCTAAAAATTTCACCCCAAATGGTACTGTCACTACAGAATATAAGTGCAGAGAAATTATAGCACGTTTCCCTTTGAAAATTCCACATTTCCCACCAATGGCTTGAACTTTAACACAGAACAAATGCTGTCTGGGATACAGAATTTGCTGTAGCTATAAATACAGTAAATTACAAGCCTTTGGGAGAGAAAAAAAAAAAGGAAAAAAAAGAAACCTTGTAAATACTCAAAAGAAATTAGTAGCTAAGTTTCCAAGAGATTCTAATCACCTAGAAGCAAGTAGCAGTTTTTGCAAGTACACATTGGGAAACTTCTAGATTCAAACAGAGAGAAAAGAAATGTCAGACTTGTGACTCAGAGCATGGGGAAAGACTCATTCTGCAGTGAATCAGGAGCGTGTGACGGAGGAACCGCTGCATGAGGAAGCCCCTTCCATTTGCTGTGGAAACTGGGAGTGGAGGGCAGCAAAGCGGGCGCTCCAAGAACTGTGAGGAAGGTCAGACAAAAAGAGATGGGGAAGAGATTCCCCTTTCAGCAGGGGGATCTGTCCTTGACACTACGGCACAATTCACAGGTGATGGAAGACAACTTGGCTACAGGAGCGCTCCCCAGACGGCAGCTACCTGGAGGCTTCTCTCCTCTGCAAGCTCCAACTGTCCGGAGAGGTCAGCTCGTTTCAATGTAAGCAACGAAGCTGAGAGCTGCCCCAAAAAGGAGCTCTGAGCAGAGGATACACTGCGTCATTCCAGCCCCTCGGAAACAGGAATGCTCAGGCCTTCACAAGCTAGTCATGCTAAACTAATGGTGTCTTCCAAACAAATTTCTCCCTGCCTCAGTTTTCCCTCTGTAAAATATGAACACTAATCCCATCATATCTCTCACTGGTATTGTAAAGACAGATTCAGTGTCTGGGAACCCCCTGCTATTGTATTAAACACCATATTTGAAAAAGAAATGGACAACTTTGCATTCAAGATGGAGCTTGATAGCAGGATAAACTTCTTTTAATAACCTAAAGGATGCATGCAGAATGATGAGAAAACCACACAGTGAATAGCAATTCAGTATGCAGCCCTGCTGAGCTTGCATTAGCCTAAGCCAGTATGGAAGTGAGCTGTGCTAAGACAAAGGCTGCCTGCAGAATACTAAGGCAGGCAGGCTATGAAAAAACTGTATATGGCCCTGCAACTCGCCACAGCGCACTAAGTGCTGCTATAAAAGCAATCTGGGTTCTGTCTGCTCTAAATGCTTGACTTAGCAACCTTGATACTGTTTTTTAAGTGTAAGAATTTGCAATGTAAATGAGAAAACTAAGTGAATCTACAAAAGAAAAATATATGCAGACTGCTGGCCTCCTTTAAAACACTAAGTCACCCGGGAATTCAAGGGAAAAGACCAATTACTCAAGGTCACTGACATCTGATTCTATGGAGGCTGGTATTGCTGAGAGATAATCAATGGAGCTGATAGGATGGCAGGCAGCCAGGCTCCTTAGCGGATAACAGGTTTTCTTGTCTTTATTTATGGAAGGGGAAGAGGAAATCTGGTGAATTTGTTGCAGACTTGGTTCTGGTTGGGCTGCATGCAGCGTAATGGTATTGTGTAGCCTTGCTCCTTGACTCCCTCTCCTCCCCAAAACTAGTTAGGAAACTAAGTTCCTCACCTTCTTCAGCCAGCGGCTAGTCTGTCTGCTGCTGGTCTAAGCCTGTGTTGGACCAACAGCCTTTTCTAGAAAACAGAGGCTTTAACAGATCATTAACTGAAGAGTTTGGCTGCTCCTGAACAAAGAAGCATCTGTATCTTGTGAAATTCCCCTCTCTGCCAGCAGCTGCAAATGTGTGGACGAGAAAAAGTAAGTGGTTCAGACACCAAGAACCTAAATTGGCAGGATATTTGACTTGTTACAGTTGTTGGTAATCCTGCCGGCTGCATAAATAGTTTCAACTTTAAAACAAAGGTCTTCCTTCATTGCCATTCAGTAATGCAGCATTTCTCATTCCAAAACTATTTTCTTCCTGATTTATGAAAATAAACCTAATGATAAAGATTAGTTTTTATAAACTCTGAGAAAAACTAATAGAAATTCAGAGAAATGTTAGCCAAGGAATAAGAACCAGTCATTAAAATAAAGTGCTATGAAAAAGACTGCAGAACAAAAAGCGTGAATTGCTACTCATCAAAAAAATAAGTCAGAATTTCATAAAAATGAAGTAGAAACAGGCGCTTTGCAAGCACATACCAAATTCTGGAGGGAATCCATGGAGATTTGCTATTTCTCTTGGAGTAAAGTACCTCAGTTTTAACGTTGACAGCTTCATAAGCTTCTCTTCTTCTGGTATCATCTCAATGCATTTAAACACTGACTCAAGCTATGAAGAATATCCAAAGCAACAAATACATATCACTGATACAAGCAGAACATGTCACAAGTTATGCTGTAACACTCCCATCATAACAGATTCTCTCTCTGACTATCAAAATGCCAGAGACAATAGCATGTTTTGTTTGAAATTATGACTGGTGTTACATCTTTTCAGCCAACATCTTAACACATGCATTTACAAGAAGGAAACTAATGTTGCCATGGGGGAATCCATCATTCCTTCCCTCAGTTACAAGCCACACGAATATTCAGTGAGGCAAACAAAGGACTACAAACATTTGTCAGTGACAGAATATGAAGAATGATTCAATAGCCTGACCATCTACAAAAATCAGCTGTATGGATGCAGCTGTTTTAATACATTTGCTTCGAGGTTGTTCTGAATTCCCATGTTGGATTCCTCATAAGCTTAGAAACGCCGTGTAAAATTTGTGAATGGCACAGAAGTGCAGGAGGACATCCTTGAGTACAGAATATTTTGTAAAAAGT
>JAVCKT010096849.1:0-12452 GCA_032273925.1 Rhynchotus rufescens | reverse complement strand
TTTGGGAGCGGCAAGAGTGAAGAGATCTGGTGGCATTGCCCAAATCCGTGAAGTTCAAGGAGAAGGAACCGGTCCCAAGGTTCTGCTTTGACCATCAGAGGACTGCACAAATGTCAGAGTCAGGAAGCACCCAGGTTTGATCACTTCTTCAATAAAGACCGTACCTTCCTGTAAATTGACACTGCACAGAGGGCAAAATTAGAAGAAATGCAATAACTGGGAGAGTAATACAAAAACGCAATGCTGTTTACTGCTAACGTCTCCTGTAACTGCCATCACAAACCTTCCGAAAGGGAGGGAAAGGAAGAAGCTACAGCCTGGAAGAAGGGAGGTAGGTAGGACACTGTTGGGTTCCCTACCCCCTCGTGAGCACGTCTGTTGCTTGAGGAAATTCTGTATTATGCACTGATTAGATACAGTAGGATTTTGCTCGCAAGTGAAAGGCATGGGAGGATTTTGATATACAGACATTATAAAATATTAGTGTTAATAGAAGTCCTGTTTGTCGTCCATTTAAAGCATGCAGCTTCTTTACATAACCAAACAAATGACTCCATCATTCATATTTTTACAGCTACATAAATACTTTAATCCATGTTTACTGCCACTAGCATTAACTAACTGCTTTCTGTAATCCTTTTATAAATCTCACTCATAATACGTTATATCTGATATAAATTCTGAGCTTTCCTCTGGTACTCTTAGTAATTTAGATTCCAACTGCCTATCGTGTTTCGCAGGCCAGATTGGCCCTACTGGTGATTTGTGGAAGCCTCCCCAGGTGACACTGTAGCCCGAGTCTGCAAAACAGATTTAATTGTGGCAGGAATAGTGCCAAGGCCAGGCAACAAAGTCTGCAGAGGCGCCTCCGGCTCGGGCGCAGCTGAGCACACACAGCTCCTGGAAAGGCCGTTTTGCTAATGACAAGCACCTGAAATGGATTCTAAGAGTGGCCATTTTCTAAAGAAACTTCTCTGGGATTTTTCATGGGTATTTAAGTCACACTTAAAATAACACAAGATATATAGTGTAAGAAAAAAATTCTTTGTATATAGAAATTTGCCTTTTTTTTTCTTTACACAACATCCTTGTGTGGCATTCTACATATGCAAGTGCCAGTCAGGGCTTAGCGCAACAGAACTTGCCCCCGGCTACATTTACAGCTTCACAGCCCAGGACTGTCAGAGCAAGCCTGCATCTCCAGTCCATTACGGTGCTAGTAATTGAAGAGTTGCAGTGTTTTTCATAGCATATTCAAATCACACTGAATAATGAAGAGCTACAACTTGGTGCGAGGAGGTAAATGCACCACAATCAGCGCAATCAGTTCCCTCTGCCTTCAAGCTGGTGTGATTGCTCTGCAGCATCCAAGTAGAGAGCTACGTGGCTAATAAAATTAAGAGGTTTTTCAACAAGTGCAAAGCACTTGAAAGGGGTTGAAGCCTTAGGCTCCACCAAACAACATTGTGTCCCCAAGCAGATACTGCTTTGGCCTCCTGCATTTGCAGAGCGTTGCAGAATTCCCTTGCAGATGTAGTCTCCATTTCTGACATCTTTTCCTACACCCCCATTTCTACGTGTACCTCAGTCCCTGGTGAGCCTGGGTGAAGACAGAAATCCCAGCATCAAGTTTTGTTGGCTCCAGCTCACCTTTCTGTGGTTGAAAAGCATTGCCTGAAGGCTTCAGACCTGCTTCAGACCTGCATTTTGGTGCAAAGCCACTCTACACTTAGGACAGTACTTGTCTCGAGATCAAAACTTGTGTTCTTTGGTGCAGGAAATCCACCGCTGGGTCAAGCCATAAATTCATGTCACCTCAGTTTTCTCATGGACTGGCAAAAGGTATTACAGACATCTACATACATAACAAGATAAAGTAAAAACATCTGAGATTTTATTACAGATTTTTTTTTTTGGACACTGCGGCACCAGGCTGCTGCTGCTACTGAACACAGAACATTATCAGGGTGCTCTGAAACCAAGTGGCCGAGTGCATCTAATGTTTGCTTTCTGATTTGGTGCCTTCAGTAAATTTAGACCTTTACCTCTTAGATAGTTGAAACCAGGTGGATACAATTCTAAAGCTGGTTCTGTGGAGTCTGGAAATTTTCACAGTGAGGCCACTATCAGCCTCTTTCCTCCCAAATGGTGCAGCCTGATGGCTCAGAGGGCACTGGTGCTGCTGGAAAAGTCACTCTCAGCACCAGTAGCCTGTGGGTTACAGACCAAGTAAATGAGCCAGGAATACAAAATTCTCCCCTCCCTCAAAAACCTCATATAAAATTAACACGGCATTAACAAGCCACGGGCAACAGCTAGCAAGAACAGAGTATTAATCTTTAACATAACCGCTTCTAAAGATGAAATATCTTAGTTAAACAACAAACAAGAAAATAGGAGAATTTCCTTTAACACTTGGATGCCTTACCATTAATTGCCTGGTCCAGCATTTTGTATGACACTAAATGCAGTGTTGGATCTATCGATCTTTAACATGAGCACCTCTCTGACGCTAAAGCAAATGCTCTCCTGTAGCTACTTGCTTCCTGCAGTTTGAAATCGAAGCAGGGAAGCCCATCTAGCTACTGTATTCTGCCAGGAAAGCTGCCTCTCTCTGCATTTCTTTTGTTCTTCTTTATGTCAGGATGGGTTTCACACTCAGACTGAGTTTCTCAAGTCCTTCTGTTACTGGTGGTAGCCTGCAAAACTTTTCAACTTGGAAGAATTCCCATTATATTGCATAGAAAGACCATAAAATTATTTAATGTGCTCTCAAGATACATTCCCAACTACAGAAAGCCTTGAAGGGTTAGGGACCAGCTGCTGGCCACCCAGCTGCCACCCTGCTCCTGACAAGGGTCCAGCACCGCGGCTGGAAACTCCTGGAGTTTCCTCTCACTAGAAAATTCAGTCAGGTTTTTGCTCTGCTAAATTCCACTGGTGGTTAAGTGCAGATGGGGAGTGATCCAGTGAAATGTCCCTCATTTTGATGTGATTTGGGTTGATTGATGTCATTCTGGCTCATCCCAAGCCCCAGCAAGCCCTGTGTTCTCAGGACAGTGCAGTGATGCTCCCGGTTGCTTCTGTATTGTCCTCTGCCCTGTTTCTGCACAAGACTCTTCGGCATTTTAAGCACTTGAACAGAGAGAGGTGGCTCATAGCAAAGGGTTTTGATGCGTTAGGACCTCATAAAAAGGAAGAGGTGAAAGCAAAAACGACCTCTGAAAGATTTTGATTTACCAGGTAAGATTTCCAGAGCAATCAGAGAAAGGGTTATATTCAAATGTTTGATTCTGAGATAAAAGCATTGTCAAATAAACTAAATGAGAAATAGGCAAATTTATGCAAACATAATATTTCAAAATTCATGGGCCAGAAAGAGAGAGAAGTAGTGTGCCTGTAAATGCGCTGCACAAAAGCAGCATATTGGCAAGAATGACATTGTGCAGCTGTACAGACTTCACTCTGAATATCTTATGAAGGCCTTACAATTCAGCCAGATGATGTTCATGCTTTAATTTTTATCCATCTCTGAATTCAAAATATCTTTTTCTCTCAAAAAGAAAATTAAAGGATTTCAGACCCGTGGTTTGATTCACAGAGCTAATGAGATAAAACCTCTGACTCGAGGTTAAAAAAAAAAATCCAACACATTAAGTCAGAGGGGAAATTTCCATTGAGGGACTTGTTATCAGATCAAATCTCTCTCGTAAATCTCATGTGTTGCAGAGGTCTTAGCCAGAGATGCTGGTTTTCTCTCCTAAAACTTAGGTCCAGCTGGGCCAGTAGAAAAGATCTAAGACACAGAGGGACACAGAGGGAAGAGCTCTCATCCAGCCAGGTCAAAAAGCTGGGTTTCCTGGGGAAATTACTTACTTTGGGAGTCAGTGGAGGCACATCTAGCCAATGAGATATTGCTGATACTAGATCCTTCCCAGAACCTTGATTTTCCTCCTCCTTCCTCGGCATCCTGCCTGGCGCGCCAGGACCCCGGGGTGCGGAGCTCCCCAGTATCCACAGCATGGGCTCCCCGCTGGAGTGGCTGCTGCCACGGCTGCTTCCCAACAGCAGGGGAACCAAATGGCACAATCCAAAGGGAAAAATCCTCAGATGTCTGCAACTCAGAGGCAAGGGAAAAGGTGGGGAACAACATTGCTGGCAAGAAAAATTCATTAGGCATAAGGGATTGTCAGAAATATCTGTACTGTCTCTCATAAACCCCCTTTCCTTTCTGACGACAGCATAACATCAACTTCTGGCATTACTCCACGGGATGAGAAAGCTGCTCATCATGCAAGGAAAAATATATTTTTAACAGTGTGTGCTCATCAGGCACATCCGCTCTACTGCAGCTCCCCAGGGAAAAGGCCGAAGGGCTGGTGGGTGCTCTGTGTGAGAGTCCCATCTAAACATGCACACATTGACCCTCAGCTCTTTGGATGGCAGGAATCAACCCAAACATCCCTCCATCGGGAATGTTGTACCACCTTTACAAGCAAACCAGCACTGCCCTCCCAGCCAGAGGAAACTGCATAGCACCGTGTCCAGGAGGTGGTCCTCTCGGGAGGCATCCAGTCCCCTGCACAGGGGACAGCAGGACTGCCAGGAGGTGCAGCCAGCCCTTTGCAAGCCTGGTAGGTGGCCTGGGGTCTCCTCAGTGGCTTCTCCTAAGCCTGTGGGGTGCATGAAGGAGGATCACAGGGATAAAACACCGTTACTGCCCCCACAAGGAGACTGCACCATGTGCGGGAGCGGCGCCAAGCCCCTGCACTCCAATTCAGAGTGCTGCTTCAGAGGCTGCAGGTTCAACAGCCCCTGCAAAAACAGAACAATGGAAGCTCATCTTTTTCAGTAACGCAACAGAAAGTTAGGAGACGTTTTGATGCAAGTAACAGAGCCCCTAGGTTAACAGGGATTAACAGCAAAGAGGTTTATTAAGACTGAATCATTTTCTACTTATTGTCCACAAACGCATTAGAGTGTGCTTTTCTTTTCCTTTTTCTAAGCCAAATGTATAACTGACGTTATTAGTTTCCTCCTCCTCTTTCCCCTCTCCTTCAGTTTTTAATTAGGGAATAGAGGGGAAAATGCATATTTGATATGAAATACCTGGGGGGACATTAGTTCTGTTTCCATTATTCCTACACAAGATGAGCCAGATTTTTGTACAGGCTCAGCCTCCACAGTCAGCACTAGGTTTGGGATGAGGCCAGAGCACCGTGTGCTCTCGAGGGTGAGGTGCTGCGGAGAGATTCTGGCCTCCACCAAATCCACAAAATCCAATCTATGTAGATTTGATCCCAGTTCTGGAAGTCAGACCCCTTTGAACCACTGCCCTCACCTGGAATATTGTCCAAGGAAAAGGAAAACTTGTCAGGCTGAACTGTGCCAGCTGAGTGTATCACCAAATAACATCCACAGACCTCGGACCAGGGACATCCTTTGCCTCCTTCTTCTTCCATCTGTGCTTCAGAAAAACATAAAGATGAGTGCAGAGAAAGCTGCAATGGCCCTTGAAAACCAGCTTAGCTTTCATCATTCACCAAACACTTAAGGAGTGCTTCGTACAGAACACACTTAAGTGTAATTATTATTTCTGAAGTAGAGAAAATATACTTCAGGTGGCGTATAGTGTTTGCAAAACACTGTCACACACGTATCTATGGAAACCACAGGATACACGTGCCCTATCACCATGACTCCGTCAGCTAATTCCATATCATTTTACCAGCATATTTACCCCAGCAATTCAACTGTTTAATTCCCGCTTGGTTTCATTTATAAACACGATTCTATGACAAATATGCTTTTCCCAAAGCAGGTGTTAAATCCACAGTTCCTTCCAACATGATATCATGACTAGCAGGTTTTCAGAGTGGTGCATTTGCAAAGTCAAAGAAGAAAGTACTGAGAATGGCTGTAAGCTACTCGAACATTTATTCTTATGTAGGAAGAGAAGGGGCTGCTAGTTATAGATCTGTCAAAGAACATCTTGGCAGTGAAGTGCTACTGTCTATAGCTCCTTACTAATATAGGCAAGAACCAGCCCTTGGCTGCCAACAGGAGCCAACAAGGAAAGTTTGCCAACCTCAGGCATGCCCAGGTGTCCCCAACCTTCTGCCCAGCCTGCTGTAGGTCCTACATTACATCATTCCACACAAGGTGGTCCTTTCTGTTCCAAGAATTAAACTCGAAAAATGAATTTGTTTCAGCCGCAGATGCAACACGCATGCAGCCCACTAAGTCACTTCAGGGCCTGTCTCTAATTAAATGTAAGTGAGTATAGACATGGATTAAAGAAACCCAGACCTCCAAGGAAGATGAGAACTCGTAGTTCCTTCATGAGTTTAAATCTCTCTCTATTTTGCCAGAGCCTGAACACCTTGTCAATCCTCTTAAATACAAGCTAGAGACTCTTCTGAGGCAACACACTCACAGGACACAGCTGATCTCAAGCACATGATTCATTTTAAATGTTATTAACTCATTCCCACTGGGAAGGCTGCAGTCATTCCCACCTACTAATACCTGCACACACAGCACATCGCTGGGAAGGAGGGGCTCGTCCCGAGACACCCATGGACACAGATGGATCCCGCTGCCACTTCCTTTGCCTTCTTCCTTCCTATCCTGTAAAGAGAGATATCTGAAACTTCCCTGGCAGGGCAACAGATTTACCCCAGGTTAGTTTTAAACTCAAAAAAATATCCCATTGACCTGTCGGGATGACAATGAACTGATGGAAAACAAACAAAATAATTAAATATTAAAAAAAAGAAGCCAGAACAACAACAAAAAAAAATACGAGGCTGGTGGACTTACAGCATGCTTCACAACAATAACATTTTGGGATGCAGCACAGCAAATATTAGGAGTGTTTTGGCAAAACAGAGCTGATTTGTTACACAGCATCAGTTCAGCTAAGCCAGATGAAGGCTACGCTTCAGAAGATGGCATCTTCTACCATCCTTTGGGTGTTTACTGTCCTAATCCGATTTAATTCAGCCATTTGATTTGTAAACGGATGAAGCCTGCAGAATTTTTAAGTAAAGTTAGTAGATTTTCCCCAGCAAAAGTAAAAGCCTTCATTTTATATAGCAGAAGATTTTTACATATATATATATATATATATATCACAACACAATAGGGAGGACTACCAAAACAGACGTGATTGATGTGCAAAGTGCTTAGAAAGTTTGAAGTCTTTGAAACTTCTGGCAGACAAAGAATCACTACTCATCACATCATTAAAGTCAAATGCTTATGAAGGCAACTTCAAAAATACCAGAGCATGCATGTGGTCTTGATGCAATATTCTTTGAAGAGAGCTTTTGATGCTTTTCTAAACAGAATAATTTTTCCACCTTAGTATTTGATGTTGATGCACAAAACACAGTTATGACATTAAGAGTACGGTCTCAGCATTAAGGAGAAATGCCTTTTCCTGCGACCTTCTCTTGTTCTGTAGGTGATTAGAGAACATAAAAGAAATTGTCTAACTCCCCCCAGCGTATCCTCACACAGGCTCCACAGACTGATACGTGGGCAGAGCCGAGACAGGCCTGGATCTGGGAGCACAGTTATTCTAAGCGGAGCAGCATCAGGTCAGAAGGGAACCCCACGGATCAATCCAGGGCTCCTGGGGGTGTTAAGCAAGGAGAGGATGGCTCCGGGCCAGGCTGTCCTGTTAAGCATCCCCAACACGTTTAAGCATTGCAGAGTGCCCCTAGCCCACGTTCCCACTCTCCAAACATCCCTCCTCTCCGGGAGCTGATGGGCAAAACGCTGTCTCAGAGCCAACAACCATTTGTTAGCTCTTTCATCACCCCAACCTTCCCTCTTGTTCTCTTCCCGTGCCTCAGCCCTCCCAGGACTTGCTGCCTCCTCTCACACCTTTCCCCAAGCCAGACAGAGCCAGGCTGTGTGTTTTCCAGACGGAGCCAGGCTGTGCGCTTTGCAGGCTCGCAGCCTCCTGGTTGGGAAGCGGGAGCCCATCCCTGGCCACGCACCGCCACCTGCAGCCGAGCGGAGCCGCGCGGCAGCCAAGGAGCGCAGCGGCTGCCCCGGGGCAGCCAGGCTCCCAGCCCCGACCTCCCTGGCAGCACACAGCAGCTCAGGCACGGATCTCATCTTATGTACCCAACGACTCAGCTGCTAAAGCAGCTAACCCAGCACCGCAGGCAGAACACCTTCCCCTGCCTGTACTTCCCAACGGGAGCCTCGCTGCAGCCAGGTCCTGCAGCACCACAGCCAGAACCCTGGCTCAGACCCTGCAGAAAATACGTTTGAGGAGCTGGTTCCAAAGTGCAGTTATAAAACTGGGAGCTGATGGGGAGGTTCTTTTATTTTGATTCATGCAAAAGAAAAGCAGAGAGCTATTCCGAAAGGGCTATTTCTTTGGAAAGCAGCAAAGTTACCTGGCAGTGCAGACGATGACAGCACTGCATGCAGACTGACGGCAAGGAGGGAAGCCTCTGCTGGCTGCTTAACCTGATTTAAAGCTAAGTTTAGCATTCAGCCATTCTGTTTCAAAAATGGAAAAAACTAAGGGCACCAACACACCTCACTTAGTGGATCCTTCCTCTGAACACGGTCACCTCCACCTCTCCGGAGAGGTCACCACACTTCAGAATGGGGTGGGAGATGGAAATCAAGTAGCTTTTTAAGCAAAAGCACCTTCACAAGCAGCTTATATGACACACTACACCCATGGGCACGTGGCCCCAACTTCTGGGTTGGTAGGAGAGGTAGCTTTGCAAGGTAACACCTTAGCTATCATCACAGAAGTGCTCACGACAGAGCAGAACATTTTGGTGCCATCACTAAAGAGCTTCCCTCTCTCAATAGGTCATGTGATAAGAAAATATCACAGTTGTATTTATTAAAACACAAGATAAGTCAAATCACAATCAGAATCTATTGTTCTTTTTATTTGAATTACTTTTTGATCACCTTCCAGCAAGCCTATCTTTAAACCAGTTCAAAATTACTTGTCCTGAAAATTTTGGGGTTTTTTTTCCCTTTGGATCAGTTATTGTCTTGTTATATCCCTGGGATCAGATGCTGATACTTTATTCTGAAAATAGCGGCCTGATGCCTGAAGAAAGGCTCTCCTTACACGTGACAGACAGAGGGTCTCTTTGTCAGCACTACCTGCCCATCCACAGCACAATCCCCCAGCCAGCACAGCTACCGACCATCCTGACCTCTGAACATCTCCTGGGGACCTGCCCACACCAGATCACTCTGGCACAGAGTGTCAGAACTAAAAACCAAATAACCCCAAGAGAGCACAGGACTGACATAAGAGCCTGGAGCCTCACCCTTATGATGAGGGCCCAACAGTTTGAGGTGCCAAGAGCCACTTCCAGGAGCACCTGGGACCTACGAGCAGCAGCTTCCATTTGTTCCATGCCAGCGAGGATGAGGCTGCAGCCACACTGTGCACACAGGACACATTTTGACTCAGTTGCCATCACACACACGTGCCAGACAGACTTCCCCAATGGCAGCTTAGCAGTATCCTCCACCACAGGCTACTTAGGATGCTAAAATGTGGCTGTGAGGGCAGAGGGATAGAGAGCACTCGGAAAGCAAGGAGGAAGGTTAACCTGTCAGTTTTCCCTAGGAGAGAAGCCTCAAGGTTTCCCACAAGATCTCTTGCTGCTTAATGCACTTCCCCATGGGCGGGGAGAGGCGAGCACCGTGCAGCAAGGCAGATGATACAAAGGTGGAGAATTGTCCAGCTCTCAACTGCACTTGAGGCCATTTGGTCTGCGGGAGCAAAACTAGCTATTAAAAACCACAGGCACGTTGCCCTCGCGCAGCCTGGAGCCCACAGGGGCTGCAGAGCAGCCCAGGACGCAGCCTAGGAGCACAGAGCAGATGCCAAACCTCGGGAACTACTGGAGTGGAGCACTCAATCCTTACAAGGCAGAGGAGGAAAGGTGTTGGAGGTGGGGGTTGTTTTCTTCTTCCTATTTTTAATGTTTCTCTACATTATATAGATTCTACACTCTACAGATATTCACACAAATATATTTTTCTGCCTTAATTTTCTGAATACATTGCTTGCGAGGAAAAATCCATGCAGGTAAAACAGCTATGCTCATACATTAAATATGACGAAACACAAAGCACATATGAGCTGCCTGTGAAATATTGATGTGCACATTATTTTCTTCCCAACACGTTCTCCATTAAGATTCTGCCTCGATCCCTTGTATACAAGACAGTTTTGCCTGCAAGGTGCAGCCACTGGAGATGGCAAATACACTTTTTTTCTCCCAGTTGAGGGGACAACAATGATGCCCAGCACATCAATGAGATCTCAGTCTGTGTTAGCATCACTGATGGAACAGGAAATTGGATTCCGCTCACTAATCCATTGGTAATGATTTCATTTCATAAATATACTTAGTCTTCATTATAACTATATGCTGTTGGAAATGGTTTAAGCTTTGGGAAAGATATTCCTGCAAGAACCAATTCACAGCATGCCAGCCCTAGACTTCTCATTTACTGATTTTTCACCAATAAGAGACCTTGAACCCAGGTCTAGGTCTGGCTGAAAGAGATCAAACCAGCACGACTGCCTCAGGCTCACGGTCACAAACACAGCAGGTATCTTCACTCCATGGGAATGACACAACCTAGGGCCTAGGACACGACCACATTTCCAACATATGTTAAGAAATGGGAGACAAATAGGAGGGGTCTGAGCAGCAGTCAGGACTTTCCACCTCCCATAGATATCACCCCATGAATAAAGCTCCTACATCTCCCTTCTGCACTTTTCTTTCTTTCTTAGCAGAACATTATGCACTCACAGCAATAAAGTATTGCCCCCTAAATCAGAGGGGCAATGTTCTTGGATAGCAATGAGACCTTTATTAGACTTCTGGAAAAGTTAGTCACCTGCAACACAAGTTTGAGATGACTATTAGAACCAAGCTTTCTACACTTGAAAAAATACACAGGGGAAAAAAACAATCTATCTGGAAACTGAATAGGCTAAGCAAGGATTCAGATATTGTGGTGATGAGAGAACATGCAAAATAGTTAGAAAAGGCAACTAGGTGAATTTGGAACTAGGAGGGGGATGAAACTGCTCAGAAGTATGGATTAGAAACTAGCTTGGACTCCATCAAGACAAAAAGAAGGCAAAAAGAAGGCTTTGTATAGCTTTGCTGTGGAAAGAACCTGTTGAGAATCTCTGAGGTCTGCACCTGTGCTAGCCAAGAATAAGAATTTAGGCTGGAAAGGACTGATGCAAAAGTAATATATTGTGTGGTTTTTCCAAGCACAAAATGAAGTTTTATGTTTCCTAGCAAGCTCCACAGGAAAGTCTCGGTATTATGTATTACTTGGATTTACAATGATTCAAGTAAATATATCACAAAGAGGAAAGGAAATGTGTTTCAATAACACAGGTGTCCACATGAATATATGCATGAATCCTGGCACGTACTTTTATTTTGCTAAGAATTGCAAAGTTGGCTCTCTCACATTTCTCATGCCTCTTTGCAGTAAATCTCAGAAGAGAATGCAAACATGAAAGGGCACAAAACTTACCAGTAATCCTAAAGAAACACAGCACCAGCTCAAAAGGCTGACAGTGCTCACAGTCACCCAAAGTATCAACACACCAATAACTAAAAAGCAGCTGCACCTCAAAGCACCAGTTGACTCCGGAGCATAATTCAGGCTGGACATTCCTAAGGAGGGACAACTCAAGGAAACGGTTATCTGAGCAAAGACACTGTATTACTTAAGTTTTAATCCAAACACACTCCTTACTCCCAGAACACAACCACCCTCCCCTATCTTCAGTTCTTTTCCATCTCCACCATCCTATTCCCATCTTGTCTTCTCCACCTCCCCAAGGCAACACTACATTTGTTCAGCCCATCGTTGGGCTGGATGGGGAAACACTGGATGCTAAACCATTCTGCTAGAAACCCTCCCGCTTCCATCAGGAAGGAATGACTAAACTTCTCTATCTTAGTAACATTTCTTCTTGCATTGCAATTCATTATCCACTCAGCATAAGGTTTGCAAGGTGGCCCAAAAGACACTGCATTTGCTTGAGAAACGGTCATGGCTTTTTCCCCACAATGAGATTTTCACTGTTACCAGAATGGGGCCCAGTGGCCTCCTTTACCCCCCAGCCTTTTGCAGACACATGGACTCTGGCTGCACTGCAGCCTGGTGAGGAGCTCACCTGGGTGGTGCTTTCCTTGCTCTAACAGGGGTCAAGTCTTACAAGTCTTAGAAAACAGGGTAAACACTTTCTCAGCAACACATTATTCAGCCTGACCTGACCTACTGAGAAGATGCAGCTGAAATAGTCCAGAAGATAAGGAAAAGAAAGAAAAGAGAGAAAAAAAAAAAAAGAGAGAGAATCAAAACTTCTGAAGGCAAACATGATCTCTACTACAAACCCCAGATTT
>JAVCKT010096848.1:0-12452 GCA_032273925.1 Rhynchotus rufescens | reverse complement strand
CCACGCTGTGAAGGACTGGGCAATGCTAACCAGCATTCATTTAAATGACATGCCCACTCAACAAGGCAGATAAAATAAGTCAATAAGGTTATCATGATTACTCAGTCATTCTATCACTGGAGGACTACACAATCATTTCAAGTAAGGCATTTTTTTGCCTTTTTTTCCCCTAACTTCCTGGAGAGGGGAAGAAGAGTCATTACCCCTTTCACCTCAAAGGTAGAATATGAACTTTTTCTCCCACAATTCCTAGTGCTGGTGTAGAAAGATGCAAATATATTTCAGGGTTCAGGGTGTTATTTTTGTCACACCATTTGTAATGCTTTTTATATTTTTTGATATTTTGTCTTAAATGGGATATGTGATTGCCTGAAACCTGAAAACTCCTCTGGGATTTCTACTGAAGCTTGTTTGCTGCAGTTTTTTTGAAAATGCATATTTAGATTTAAGGTTTAGTCTTCAGAAAGACTGTGAATATCAATCACAAAATATGCATCTCAAAGAATAAGCACAATAAACCCCCTATGAAGTGACTAGATCCTTGCTAATTGTTGGCTAGAGGTAGAAGGAAAATTTCTGCTTAGCTGTAGGTAGAGCAGTAATAAATCCCTTAAAAGCAGTAGAGTTACTCTAGAATCTTACTCAATGACACTGGGAGCAGAGCAGAACCTTTATCCATAAAGAGATGAGAGAGCACAGGAGATGCAGTGATGCCCCTGCTTGGGCAACAGTGGGCTCCAATCTAGATAAGAGAGAGCAGAGCTTCATCCTGAAGAATTAAGCTAACCAGACGCCCTGCTAGAGATAAATGTCCAAGGATGCAGAAGCACTCTTACTGTGAATGTGTATTTTTCAAGCATTCATTCACTCACTTTCTAACAAAATGATGAGGTAGCTCAAAGCAGCAACCAAAGATATTTCAAATTATTTTACTGAGAAGGTAATTTTCATTTGATAATGACATTTAAAGGCTTCTCATCTGGAGGTTTCCAGCTTGACTTTCACATGATGTCTACTCAGGAAAAAGCATCTTTTAAGAGTGCACCCTTGCTGTCTGTACTGCAGCGGCTCTGACCAGAAACAACCATAGCTCCCCAGCAGAGATGGTTCCGAAATTCATCCATCACATTGAGAGAGGGAGGTTCAGAATCAGCTTGGTGCCATGACTCACTCTCCTAACTAGAGACATTTCCTAGGCTTCTTGAACAACAGAGAAAAATCAAACTGAAAGCAATTACAGATGGTTCAAGGACTGATTTAACCATGAGGCAGGCAAGTAAGAATGTGGTGGATCTTTCATCTCATGGACACCTGCTGCACCCTCTCAGAAGACCCCACTGCATGAGGAACTTCTACACTCATAAGTTCAGGTGGGTAAACTTAACAGACACCAAGGTGTGTTGAGCAGTGAAGCCTGTCAGCGCAGAGGCATTTTTCCCACTAGCTGAAAGGACTTTAGTGCAAGCACATTTGCAGACCACTTGCTTCTATCATGATTTATCTTTGTCATCAGTGAGATAATTTTTATTTATGCCTTAGGGCTCCTGGCACTCACTATAAATTGTTCCCCCAGTGAATTTATTAGCCAGAGATGTAATTTAATCAGTGATTTCAATTTACCAATAGCAAATCACATTTACTATCATTGTCTCCAATAGTATTGTTATTAAAAGATGCGGTTCTTTGTTTTGTCTCACTTTTAAACAGTCTCTTCAGTATTGCCAATCTGGTCACATTAAGCCTCAATCGGTATGAAGGAATGTGCTGATTCATCTAAGAAGCAGTTCTGTGTTACTTCAGAGACTGCCAAACATATCCAAAATATCATCAAAACTTCAAGCAACAGCCAGACACTAATTCCTTATCTACCTTTTTCTGTCCCTCAGCAATAATTCCTAAAAAGTACTCAAATATCAAAAAAAATCAAGGCAACATATGTGCACTACTGATTAAATTTTTCTTATATCTAAGTTACAGTTCTGTAAAAAATCTGCATTCTGAGCTCAGTGACTTTAGCAACATAATGCAAGTCAAAGCAAGCCACCACATCTGCTAAATCCGCATGAGTAGGAAAAGAGCAACAGTGGGTAGAGGAGCCACCATTCCATGTCTGGGCTCTTCCTCGAGCAACTTCTTTCTGAGCTTTGAGCTACTGCTTTGTGCGTGTCAAGGGCAGAGGCTAAAGTAACCACAAAGTAACTACCAATGTGCTGATTTCCATGGATATCCCACTTGACTATGTGGAAGAGTTGCCCAATGGCTCACATGCTGCAGCAGCTCCAGTAGGAAGGACAAGGTGCCTTTTGATCCTGCTGTCTGCCTACCCTGGAGAATGGATGGCAAAAGGGAGTTGAGCAGGACCCAGAAGATCACAACAGATCAAGTCACCTTTGGGGATCCAGCACAGAAACTGAGTGGAAGCACAGAAGCCCTCAGAGATTTTCTTGGCCTATAACTGAAGACATGCGCTTGCAGCTTTCGGGTATGTATTTGCCATCCTTAGCACCCCAATTCCCTTCCCATGTGCATGAAGCAGGGAAACTGGGACCACTGAGATAATTATGATGTTTTTGTTAAATAAATAAGTAAAGCCAAGGAAAGATCAAGGAGCTTCCTCTAAATAAATGTGACATTTGTCATCTGTAGAATGCAGGCAAAACTGACTATCTGCCAGTTTTACATGTAAGCACAAGGCACTCAGAAAAAAAATATGCAGAAATAGTGAACTTCAAAAAAAAAAAAGGAGGGGGAGGAAAAGAATGATGAAAGATGAATAAGTAATGAATTAATTAGCACTTAAAAGATGTATTAAAAATAGGTTATTGCATTTCAACCATTCATGATTCTCTTAAGTTGGTATTAAAATGAAACCATTAATTACAGGTTATTATTTCTAGAGAATTTGGTATGTGTATAAACTGTATAATTCATATGTCAAATATCAGGCTGTTACTGAACAATGTTTTGTGGGTTATTGGTAGTGTTGTGCAAATACAATTTATATTCTAGCTTTATATTCCCTGCTTAGGATTTAAAGCTAATAGTTTTTCACTCAATACTAACTAACGAGGAATTCTTTAAAATTTCTATTTGATAAAGGTAATGGGTCTCAAAAATTTCATATGATAAACCCCTGCATATAGGATTTTTTCATATCCACCACTTTAATGACTAAAGACTATTAATAGCAACAATGGACCTAGCAAGAATATTATTTGTAAGTAACAGTGTTTATTTATTCTACAATTTAGTTTTTCATATACGCAGTTATAATTAGCAGGAATGAGAATCAAAGGAAGAATCTAACAGTAGGTATCGTTAAACTGGCATATATTTCTGCTGAGCTTCAAAAGACTTCTTAAAATGGTACAAATAGGCAAGCTTGAAGAATCCCAGTTCTTCAAAGAAGAGACAGATGCTTAAATTCATTTGAGTAACACATATATTTCCTTTGAATCAAAGCTTCCCAACTCTTGCAGGTCTCTGCACTTTTAAGTTTATGCACTCACACTACAGTATCTTCACGAGACCAAGCATTTTTATTTCAAATATGTAGGCCAGATCCTCAGCTGCAAGCAACCTACCTTTCTGGCAGGAGAGCTGGTCTGACAGGCTTCAGTCAGACCCTCCCCAATGACATATGTAACTTTTACATCTCTATCATCCAGCATAACAAATGCTGAGTGGAAATAGGGAAATACTGTTCAAGGTATGTTTCTCGGAGCATGGCAGGCAATTTATATATTGTAGGATGGCCTCAGAAAATGGCTATGTTAGGCCCATATCAGCACAAACTTTCCTCAGAACTGGGAAGTTACAAACACATCTTTTCTGGGCCTCTAAAAATCTTGGCCACTGCCTGTATTTGGTTTTGTACAGTTGCTTTGACTATGTGCATGCTGACAACCACCCTGCAATATCTTCACAAAGAGAATGATGGCTGCACATTTTCATTTTGTGCTGTAATAGAGCAAAATCAGCCTTCATCCCCATGACTATAATGACATGGAACACTCTTTGAACTGAACTAGAGCAAACGGAGTAGCAAGAAGGCAATATTATTTGACTTCCAGATAAAGGACAGACCTGCAGACTGTAGCCTCGGAGGACAGGGCATGGTATTTCCTGAAGCTTTTGCCCCTTGGGCCACACAAGAGAGAGCCATGACTCCATCACAAAAGTTACGTCCAGAAGATTTTGCCCAAATACAATGAGACTTTTGCCTCAATATCTTTTAAGTACTGTCAAGCTGGCAAGTGTCTGTCAGAGTACCAGGAATACTCACAGAACCAACAACATTTAAGAGATGCAGTGGAATCCTCTAAACTCAAGATAAAATATCACACTGAATAGCTGTGATCTTTTTCAATCATACCCACAGTGCTGGTCCAAAACCTCAGCTTCAAAGGCCCTTATTTGTCCTTGGTTATGCTTACCAAAATTTATCTTACTTTTTCTTAATGTTGCATTGATGCGGAAAGAATGAAGGATAATCTATGCATTGCTTTCTCTCTTCTGTACCTAATGCTTCTGCAGCATTAGATTTCTGCTTAATGAGAGAAGAATAACAGAAGTATAACAGACTTCAGACTTGTGCCTCATCTGATACAAATTTCATTCCATACTTGACCTTTTCTTTCATTTATAAAACAAGAATTAAATTTACATTGCATACAACTCTATATGTGCTACCACTGATTTCCCTATTGAAACACTAAATAATTCATTTTGCTGTATTTGAAGAAGGAACGCCGCAGCTAAAAAAATCTGCCTCAAAATCTTCTGGACACCCAGACAGCACTATCAGACAGGCAGTGAGGTTTTCTTGTATCATCTGCTTTGAAAATCAGAAGGCAGGGACCTACTACCATGCAGTACAGCTTGAACTACTCAAGTGCTAACAACTAACAACAATTTGGCGATAGAGATTTCAGTGTGTATCTAACATAAAAATAGCCCTCCTGGAACTGCATTCTTACCACTACCCTGGGAACAACACCAAATGAGATCACTTAGGTATGCAGGACTCAGGGGGAGCACAAATCTGCCCAGTACCCAAGAGATGCCACTGGTGACCAAAGGCTTTAGGCTTGCATATGTCATATTGCATATCTGAGGGTGCCGTTAGGACGACAGCTAGCTGTTAGGAAAGCCAGACCAATAAAGCATGGGTTGCTGTAAGGTTATTATCTGTCTGGATATTTAACAGATAAAAATTGAGTTAGTCAGAAGTCATCACACTGCAAAGCTAACACAGCAGTCAACAGCTGGAGCTCATGATTTCCATCTATTTGCTGGCTTTGAACTTAGCCGCTTCTAACAGAGCTATGGTTCAGTTCTTCAAGGCAGTAAGAACCTTCTGGGGGTTTCCAGAGCTGTTGCCTGACACTGAAGTCATCGGGACTGGCGGTGGTCTGCACCTCACAGGATTGGACCTCTAAGTCTGACTTAAAGCCAAATACCCTCAAAATTCACCTTCTCTGTCTCCCAGACATGGAGGATATATGAGGACAGACAGATTTCTCACATAGGCTTCTAGGTAACTTTTTTAATATCTTACTGCAAAATAGAAAATTCGGCAAACTAATTGCCTTAAGGGGCATCCAGCAACTTGGGCTCCCAGAAGGTGAGATCTGCAACATAATAAATCCTCCCACTCTTTGTAAAGACATACAGAAAGGAAACTCAGCCTTATTCACCACTTAAATGGTTAAGGAGCACTTCTTCTAGCACTCCTCTGTGGCCAGTGTCAACCTCATTATTCTTAATAAGATAAGGATGCCTTGATGCATGTTTCATTTTCTGAAACAGTTAAAATTGGTGATGTCGGGAAAGCTTTTCAGACACACGGCCTTCCTCTATATAACTGCAAGTCAGCTCTTGTTTGTAAGTGCTGGCATTGTGCTGCACTGCTAGCATTCTCTATCTGCAGCGCAAGGGGCATTATAGCTCTCATTCTTGAATGACTCATCTTTTGGTCAAAAAATCCATTTACATGATACCACAAAACCTCTCTAGGCAAAACAATATGCTCAGTTTTAATTTTTTTCCCACCTATGATTACTAATAGTACTTCCTATTTTTGTGCTGTAAGTCATTTGTTGGTACCCAAGTGCTATATAAACAGTAATTAATTAGGTTTCTCAACATGCTGGTGCAGTACTGTGGCTATTATTCTCATCATACTGAGAGATTAAATGCCTTGTTCAAGGACACAGAAACAAATAAGAGATTCACACAGAAGTTTTGAATACTTGGTTCTTTTCTTTTCGTGTCAAGCAACGCTTCCTCATTTCTCTCTGGAGAGAAGCTATCATAAAAATTTGAATGAGTAGTTTATTAAACATGTAACAGAGCATTATGCAGGCTATCAGTATCAGTGAGGATAAATACACCGTCTCAGAGTATTTCATCTTCATCATCATTCTATGATAAATAACTTGAATAATACAGAAAAAGAAAACTTATCAGGAAAAAGAAAGGATCAGAGGTTAATTGTTATCACATTGAACTCTAAAACTATGATCGCCTTTAACACCTTGCGAGGGATGCCAGAAAGACAGACAGGACCTGCCACAAGCGAACAAAAGATTCTCATTTGCAGATAAGCCAACTCGAGTCTACAGTAATAGAGTCAGTTCTTGTTGTTTCTTAATAATGAGCTGTCAGGTGGCAGGATTACAGAGCGAGGTTTGACACCAAGCTGCAACTTGCTGAAAGCCGCAGTTCCGTCCCGACACTCACTTCCTTGACTCCGCTGGGATATTTTGATTCCATTACTTATAAAAAGGAACCCAATTTCATATGTAGTGCAAACCAGCTTTGAAATCCTTGATGTAATTCTGTGGGGCAGAGAGGCATAAGGGAACCCACTTCACAGGCAAACAAAATCACATTACTAGATTAGCATTTCTCAAGAACAGATTCCTTACTCTGCCCGGGACCCTCACCTCTTATTTTTTTTCTTTTTTTTTTCCCTTGCCCCAAGGCATAACAGTGCTGTGCAGCATATTGCTTTATGAATCTTCTTCAAGTACCCAATTATCCCGGTGCACCAGACTTGTCATTACGCTGACAGCTGCGTGCAGCATGCAGTACATGCTGTCAGGGCTGAACGATTGCACACAGGCATCCCACATTTCCCTCGCAACCAAGAAAGTGAAGGGGAAGGAAAAGACAGGCACAACCAACCCCCTCACCACTGCCACCCCTCCCCCCGACAAATAATGTGGCTAAAGATGCTGATTAAAAGCAGAGGTTAAGAACATTTTTTAAGTGGCAATATAATTGCCAGACATTCTGGTGCTGTCGCTGCCTCCAGCAAAATTCCTCATGTTTACTTTTTGTCACGATAATCAATGGGGTGGTGTAAGTACATTTTGAGCACTTTAAACAGAGTTGAATACAAAACTCCACCAGTCTGCAAGTCATCCTGAGAGAGAATTAAGTTTCTGTATTTTCTGTTTCTGGCTGGTTTTCTTCTCTTTAAGAAGGTAAATCCCTCTCCTTCTCTCATCCCATCCCTCCCAGACCCACTCACACAAATCTGTGAGGGCTGTTGCTGCTCTAACAGAGCCGTGGTGGCTCTACAGGCCGCCAGGCTCTACAGGATGTGGTACAGAAGTGACAGAGGCCACTTGCCTCCTAGGTGGGCAGTAGAGGCTGAACGCCGGCGATGTGACCCACAACCATCCCGACAAGCGGCTCGTGTCGGACCACAGGCCGCGCGGGCGCTGCAGGAGGTAATAGGGGCACCCGGCTCGTGGAGCGCATGTTCGCACACGGCCTTGTTCCCACAAACACCAACAAGAACTGATGCCCACCAGCACCACGGCCTGGATATTGCAGGATCAGGCCTTTGTGACACATGTGCAGCGCGGATGAATTCGTAACGATTTGCTACAGACTTTCCAATGACACAGTGTGCTCTGCTTTTGGGTGCCACATCTAACCTCCTCCTTCCTGAATTTATCCACTGTAGGCCCCTACCATTTTGATGTGATCAAGCAGTTCATTAAAGCTGTAAATACAAACATCCTTTTTCACAACCAATTCTCCCTTTATTAGGGAGACAGATGGGAAAAATTATCCACATTAATTGCAGACATACTGCCATTTCTTCTTCCCTTAGATTTTCTATTTTTAAACCTATAGATCTTCTATTTTAAACTAATGAATAACAAGCTTGTGGAAAACAATAATTACAGTACATAGAGATATATTGATGTACTTAAGGGTTCTGTATAAAGACGACCAGGCAGAAAAGGCAATGTAATTGAAATCACTCATCATTCAAAATTAATTTCATCTACATCAATAAGGACAAATGGAGGCAACTTGAAACCTCTGGTCAGGTATTCTAATATCAGCACTCAAGGATATGTATCTTCACACTCTGAAATGGAGGAGAAGGGGAGCAGCTGTAGGGAGAGAATGGGAAGAAAATGGA
Source organism: Rhynchotus rufescens (assembly GCA_032273925.1). Taxonomy (NCBI): domain Eukaryota; kingdom Metazoa; phylum Chordata; class Aves; order Tinamiformes; family Tinamidae; genus Rhynchotus; species Rhynchotus rufescens. The sequence goes on along the minus strand of JAVCKT010096848.1, from coordinate 4,003 downwards.
GAACTCCCACTTCTCCTTTGGAAAGTAGGAATGAGGTATTAGTTACTCAGCATTAGACATTCAGAGGATGATATAACAGATGAAGCTCCCAAATAAGATCTAGAGCTACTACCCTGCTCAAACACTCAGCACGTGCGAGGACCTGCACGAGTGAGAATGTGAGGAGAGGTTTGCACTAAGGCTGACCGTGGCCTCACAAGCCAGCTTTAGTCCCGCACTGTGTAGAGCTTTGCCTCTTTCAAAGACCAGTTTCATCCCAACAAGGTCCTTCCCTGAAACTCCAGGGTTCCCAATCCACTGCAGGAACAGCTCAGCAGCTCACGTGGCAACCAGTTACAAGAGGGAATAAGCACAAAGGAAGCCTTTTCCATTTGAATACAAAAGGATTAATGAAGTATTTGGCTTCATTATCATCATTATCATTAGATATAGCATTTTCTTATTTCTTCTTTCATAAGAGTTTTGAGTCTGTGCACCCAGGCCAGGTCCCTTTTTTTCTAGAGCTACACAGCCAACTTCCTTCCAAAATCAGTGTCCTGTTATGAGTCATGATTGTGTTCTTCCTCCCATTTGTATATCTTGAGAGAGAAATTTCAGATAAAGTCTTAATTGTGAGTGCCATTTTCTACAACCAGTGTATGAGGCTGCTTAACCTCCCTGTTGGATGAGGTGATTCTTTCCATATACACAAAGTAAAATCTTCCTCTGAATGGTGTGCACTGTCCATGGATCAGGACAGAGTCAAGCCTGCCAGCTCCGAGCTAATTACATGGTGGCACATGGCGAAGTGGCTTGGACACGGCATATGACAGAATACAGGCTGGAGCACGTGCTCATTTGACAATGAATCTTGTGCACTTCTGAGTTACTGTAATACACCCTTCTGTGCTATCAGCTTATCTTGGCAGCTATTAAGCCATCAGTAGCTGGGGACTTGTCACGCTTCTGAGCTGTTTGGAAAAAGAATCTCTCTGCCCTCTCCATTCTCTCATTGCAAGGCATAATTCAGCCAGAATGGGACTTTTCCCTCATCTCTAGAGCCTCTGTAGATCTTTTGGAGTGAATGCTTTGTGGATTTTATAATTTATATCCTCAATCTCAAAATATTCTGTCATATTTATATGTGTTAAACACCTTTAGAGGCAGAGCAAGAGATGGCCAGAGGATATATCCATACTTTATTGATTTTCCGTTTGCGAAACACTATGGCTTACAGGACAGCAAGCAGTAAAGTAAACAGTCTCACTCGTAATTCACAGATAGAAACACAGAAGCCACTGAAAATAGTTGGGCAGCACATGAGCAGTGAAAGTAAGGATTCAGAGAAAAAATTAAAAGAATGAGTTTAAATCATTTACTCTGCAATATGAAACATTCACTCTTCAGTAACTGTACTCCATTGAACAGGAAGGTCCCGAAGCATCTCTCTGCCACTTGCTTAATGATGCACTCATACCAATTTCTAGAACAACTGGACTTCAGACTGTTTGAGGGGAAAAAAAAAAAAGGAAAAACAATATTTTGGAGATGGGCTGAGGTGATTGCAGTGAGATAAAAGAAGAGAATGGGAGAAAAAGGGGGAGTCACAACAGCAGTTAAAATGTCTAAAAAGGATGAACCTAACACTAATACATATCTTATACTGAAACAGTAGATTTGACAAGACACAAACCAACAGTTAATCTGACAACTATAAAACATGCATCATTTTTCCTAGTTATGAAAATGCAGGTTTTTTACAGCAGAAGACTGTGATTGCCACAGATTTTAGATTATAATTTCTTTAAAAAACTGTAGTAAACTAACAGCTAATTATAAATCTTCTCTCTTTGATAAGAACATTTTTCTGGGTAAAGTCAATAGCCTTCATTTTAAAACATGTACTATAGTTTATTTTTTCCCTCACAGAAACTAATCCTTACAAAGCTTACGCAGTTAACTGCACATTCCTAAAGTAAACATCCTCTTATGAAGTTGCAAGGTCAGAGACATGAAATACAAACACAAGTGTGTTAGTGGTAAGAGGAAGCTATAAATATCTTAATTAATTTTATTACTAATCTTCCTCCCAAGCTCCCTTCCATTTGCTAATGTCAGTGAATCTTTCTCATATTGCTGAAGCTGGAGGATATGACAGCTTTTCTGTCATAAGAATATGCTACATAATCCCTGAACAGCATCTGTATGAGTGTTCAAGGAAGGCAGGGAGCTCTAGTCCTCAGCTTCTTAAGGGTATTTGGAATTGCGACTTACTTCTCTACAAAATGACTCTCGTGGTTAAGGTTTTTGTTTTCTATCCTTTTTTTTTTTTTTTTTTTTAAAAACATCTATTTTCCCCCCTTGGCATTCTGTTACTTCTGAGTCTTAAATCATCTGCAATTCTGTCTGTCAAAAGTAATTTTGATAGTTTGGGATTAATAGTCTTGAACGACACTCTGCATTTTGCTAAATACATGCAAATCTCTTCCTAATGTGCTATGTAGGAAACCAGTGATCCTCAAGGCAACTTCCAGTTCTGGAAAAAAAAAAAACAACTCTAAAAATAAGGCCTACATGACTAAGTCTTTGTGCGTGCCAAAAATGATGTACTGTATTTATTAACAGAATGAGAAATTATGAAATTATATGGCTATATTGAAAAATGGAGGAAATTTCTCACTGAATATTAGCCCTTCAGCTCCCAGCACACCACATACCCACAACCAGAGAAGCTGACGATACCACACAGGAAGCCAAAGACCTCAAGGAACCAGCACTGGTGGAACCACCAACACCTGATATCAGCAGGCTCTGCACACATGCACTGATGAACAGCACATGCATCATAGCTCCTTCTCAGGAAATTCTGATTATGGTTACATGTATGTACACACGTCTGTAAGTACAGTTATGTATGACTATAGTTAGGGATATCTAAATATCCCTAGGGATATTTAGATATAGTTAGGGATATAGTTAGGGATATCTAAAACAGTATTTTCCCCATTGGCACAGTACCCCCATATTACTGAGGAGGTTGCATTCATACCTTTAATTGTAATTATTATAACTATTAAAATAATTAAAAATAAAATAAATGTACCTAGAGGTTAATAAAACAATGCAAAATATAAACCCCAAGATCTACTTCAGTAAAAATGACAGCAAATACATGCTTGTGAAAAGAAGTAGCTTAAGCCTTTCAAAATCCTTCTGTAGAACACACGATGCTGCCACATCGTGATGTTTGGTGCTACTCTGTGTGAATGTCAAATGATCCAGTTGATTGTGTACTTTACAAAACAGAAATATCTACCTTTTGCCGACTTCTCATTTCTCTTTCTTAAAGTGATGTAATGCTTTATTCAATACTAGGCCTCCTCTACCCAATTGTGTCCACTGGAATTTGTTGGTTAAAGTCAGAAGAGCGGGAAGGAGACAAAGGGGAGTCTGTACATCTGGATATTTTAATAATCTGTGTATGTGCAACTGATAACTTCTGGTTGATTTGTACAACTGTGGTTTGTCACTAAATGCCTCACTGTACCTGGAATCCATCATCTGTAGCCTAATGCATCTCTCACACCATATGCAACAGAGAACCATTAATCTTTGATGTCTTTGCTTTCACAGCTAGAATGTCTTTGAGGAACCAGCAACAGTCTTGGGACATAGCACAGCCAGACAGCAAAAGGACCTGCTGCTGCGGAAGACTAAGAGGCAAAGAGCTTCACCAACCTTGTGCAGCAAAGAGGTAACAGGGAAAGCTACTTGTGTCAAGGCACCATGAGGGAAGAGAAGACACCCGGGTGCCTGGCCACGGAGCCACACTCAGCCACTGCTGCTTTCTGAGGGACCCGCTCACAGTTGTCACAGAAGGTGCCTCTGAAGGGATGTAGCCATCTAGCATGACTGGAACAGAAAGCTTTTGTTCGCTAAAGATGTGGTGAGGGTCACAGCCTTAAATAAAATGATTTATATACCTGCTACTGCTTGTGATAACATCAGGTACTGAACCTGTCTT
>JAVCKT010096847.1:0-12455 GCA_032273925.1 Rhynchotus rufescens | reverse complement strand
AGAGGAAAAAAAAAAAGAAAAAAAAAGTCAAAAAAACAATGCTGAATAAAGAGGTCTGTATATTATAAATGATTGTTAGCTGAACAGTGTCAGCAGAGTGACCATTTCCAAAAAAACTGTTTTTCTCTGGTGTAAGAGTTAACATATACAAGACAAATCAACAGCTATGTCTTAAATGGAGCATAGCTATTTTTGTTTTGTTTTGTTTTCAGTATTCTGTTTTGCTAAGGATATAAGCAAACTGGAGAGATTCTGAAGAGGACAAGATAAAATTTATAAATATGCCCCAAGAACTGTGTTTAGTTAGCATAAAAGAGATGGCTGAAGGCTGATATCCTGAGTATCTTCCTGTGAGTAAAAGGAAAGGACTACAGTGAATAAACTCAGTTTTAAACAAGAGAAGTTTGGGTTGGATATAATGAAAAAGATAACCATTGCCAGGCTAGTTAAGCTCTAAGAATATTGTGCATATATTTTCCAACAGTGGAAGTGGGTGGTTCAGCTATACTTATTCTGCAGCAAAATGCAGAGATAGATGAGATGAATTTGAAATGTCTATTTCTACCTGAATTTTTCACACACGCACACAAAAAATTCCTTTTCTTTCTAAGTTTTTTTTTTCATAAGGATAGAGGAGATATCTACACAGTTCCTGATATTTTTTCCCCTAGTCCTTTATACTGAAGGGGCATCCAATTCTTAGCTCATCACAGAAGATAAAAAGAAAAGCAGTACCTAACAGGTCATTAACCACAGCAGAGGTATGAAGAAGGAAGCTTTTCTTGGTTACATCCTCATCCTTTCTAATTATGTGCTGAAAATGTGGTTGACTGTATAAAGATGCAAAAGCAGTTCTTGCTCTGGGGAGATCTGCCTAAGAGCTGCAGAATGAAGGTCCCTCAGGATTAGCTTCCAAGCGCTTTAAAGGGCTGATAGCTTTTCACTATAGACCTATGAATCATGTTCTGAACTGGGACAGAGATAAATAGGAAGTAAGCTATTTCAGGTGAATGAGGACTTGAAAAAAATCTATGCAACGTACTGCTTTTGGCAGGCAGAAGAACAGTAATATAAAAGGAAGTGCTGAGTGGAATGGTTATCATCATGCTAATTAAGGATAGAAAAGCTCTGTCTCTGCTATCACAGGATAAGTTGATCACTCTATTTAAAATATGAAACCTCATGGTACATCTGGCAGTAAAATACTCTGTTAATGAACTTCCATTTTTATTCAGAGCTGCTCAGAAAAAAATATTTCCTGAGCAAATGGTTCCTCCTCACTGGCTAACGGAAAATCAATTTTAGACATAAACTTAAAAAAAAAGTATGAAAACAAAGAATAATCATACTAACAACTATTTTTTAATTCATATTACAAGATAAAAGATCACTATAAATGTCAAAATAATATTTCCCATATCATGAAGAGCATAGAGTGGGAAACTTTAAGTCTAACTAAGGGTACTGTTTTACCATCTAATTGAAAGAAAACTACAGAGGAAATAAATGTAAAATGTAAAATATATTAAAAAGTCATGTTAAAATTTAACTATTTTAAAGGTAAGAAAATAGAGGGCAAAAATATTCCAGATAATTTTAACTATTTCTCCTCTTCCTATAAAGAAGCAAAAGACATTGCTCTGACGTGAAGGCCAATTTTTTGTTTACACATTTTATATACCACACAGTACTTTCCATGCTGAAGATTTTTGAATCTATCTAAAAGCGTAGCGTATATAAAGCAATGGTAGCTTTTTAACTGTCTTGTGATGTTTATTATATTGAAGTTATATCTACACTGTAAATTTGAATGACGTGTTTTAAGAATGCTGAGTTAACCTTAGCAGATCAATTTTGTATCACAAAGCTCTTAAAAGGTTAATATACTTTGTTTCTTGGATTTTTTGTCAATGTTCAATCATCTCTGCTTGTATTAATCTAAAAATAGTCAATATTCTAATTATATATGTATGTGGAATGCTAAATACACATGAATTGTTTTTCATTTCAAGTCATTGGTATCTGTAGGACAAACCTATGCAGAATGGCTGGGGAGAATGTGAAAACCACATGGAGCAGTTTGGAGCCTGATGCACCAATCATTATTCCTCAAGGCAATCATAGGATAGTTTGTGTTGGTGTAGGAGGCATTGGTCTTCAGACGGAGAGTTGATAGTGCAAAAAGTATTGTGCTGAACTCCAACTGATTAAGAAATATCTCATACTTAATAAGTGCAGCAAAAACGGCAAGATTATCATTATAAGGAACAACCGTATGTAGCTATAACCAAGTAGTAGTGGTTGTTTATTTCTCTTCAACAAATACATTTGATACGAAAGTGCAGTAGGAAAAAAACTTTAAGAAGTCGCTATATACAAAACCTGAATTAAACTCGTTAAGTTCAACAAAGTATTGCTCTTAAAGGATATTATAAATGAAAGCTATCAATCACCCCTATTTTGGTAGGAAAGGCACAGGCCATAAATACCTGTCAGATTTGTCGAAAACTTAAGTCCCGATATAGAAAAATTATTGGAAGTCACAGTTTTGAAACAAATAATAGTTCATTTATGTCATTTTAACATTTTGTAATTATATATCTAGATAACAATGTTCTGTGAAGTCAATAATAGCTGAAAAATAACAGAAAATAACAGGAACCTACAGTAAACATCCATGATGGCACCAGGACAAGATCTGCTTTTCTGTTAATAGGTGATGAAAGAGGCCAGAATTATTCATTAAACTATTTTTTTGTGAACTAATACTTTATGAAAACTTTTTTAAAAATCCCTTCATAGATGTGTGTTTTTGTAGTGATGAATGAAGAAAGAACCGAAGAACCGAAGTCAGACCTGGCAAAGGACCAAGGATCAAAAAACAGATGCAGTTAAGTCCCCGTTATTTAAATATATTGACAAAATATGTTAAAAAAAAAAAAAAAAAAAAAAAAGTAAGAAATACGGGATTTTGCCAATACGTCCTTAGATCCTTTGGAAAGAAGAACAGCATCACAGTGTTCATTCTAAAGTGCTAGAAATCGAAATTTTCGCCTTATACATTTCTTTGTATAAGTTTGTGCTTCAAAATATTTATTCTTAAAGACATACTATTGCCTTGTTGCCTGTTTTTATAGTTTGAGACATAACTGACAAGACTTTTTTTTCTCACAGCCAAGTACTGTGTTGCTTTGAGTGGCCACCTGAGACTACAGTTAAAAATGCACTGCAAAGTTCACCTCCCCAGCTAACCAGGCACGCTGTTTCTTCAATGTTCTTTTATCTAAAAGTACAATTACAACAACCTGCACCTTCGAATGCTTTCCCTTCTGGGCAGCAAGCGTAGGAATGAACATCTTTTTGATGTTCAAAGGTTCCTGCATGACATTTCCTACCCTAATGCTTACTCTATTAGTAGTGACTTTACTTCAGAAATACGTGTGAAGCACTGCAAATAATGAATTCCAGATTGTCCCTAAATACTTCCTTAAGATAAATGGGAAAATACAACTATTAACCATTCCTAGAAAATCATTAAAATATCTTATCCAAAAATATAAAAGGAGTTTTCTCTGTAGGTAAGGGTTTTGTTTATCTAGCGAATGTAGTGTTTGTGCCTCAGAAATGGAGGAAGATTAAGGGAAAAAAGAACATGAGCAATTCTGGAAACCGTTGGATGAATGCACACTCCAATAGAAAAAAAGCATTAGATAAACACAGCTGGCAAACACCTTCCTGTGGGATAACTAGAATACTCAGTATATTCCTGGGTAATGATAGAAGAACGAACTCAATTTCTTTGCAATTATGTTACAGAATTTCAGTACTGAACCCACTTGTAAAAATATCCTGTAGCTAAATGTGTGAAATTTTCAGTAAAATTATTACTTTTCTGCCTATGTTTCAATAACTGCCAATAAAGAAAGCATGGATAATATTGTGTGGTCTGGGAGATTTCTTTCTCATCTGTTTCATAGATTTCTCAAGAAAACATAAAAATTTAAAACAATAAGAACAAAACCTTTTTATTGTAGCTCTTGACACAGCCCTAGGACTAAACTGAGATCACATCTAGTAAAAAAGTCAATCAATACAATAACCATGTCAAAAAAAAAATGATGTAAAAGTGATGCTTTATCACCACTTCTAGTGTCCTTCATCTGCCAAAAATGCAAAAATATTAGTACACCAAAAAGAGATCTCGATGGTGACAGCTGCAATATCCTCTTTCTCCTGGGATCCTAGAACTCTATGACCACAGAATTGGTCATTGACAAGATTAATATTAATGTTTTCAAATTAAAAAAAATATCCCTGATTAAAAATGAATGCAGTTCTCCCACACAGACCACAGTGGGGTGACCCAGTGTTCTGTGGCCAAGAGCAGTGCTCTCCAGTATTATTTTGCAGCTCTCCAACAGTGGCGGTCTCTGGGAATCTTTTGTTCACTTAATAACATGCTTAGTCACATACAAAAGACTGTAAGAATAGAGGACTCTCTGTTTTAAAAGCACCTTCACCTAACAGAAAAATGTTGGAGTGTAATTGAAATAATAATAAAAAGGTGTGCTTATTTCTTTTAAATATTCTACTTTGTCTTTTTCCATGGTTTCTTTAAAACTCTTTTGAAGTGCTTAATATTGTACAGCATCAGGGTCTTTGAATTAGCACTTCTGAATTACTAAGTCCATTGGCATTAATTTATTAGACACTACTTGTCATATTTACTCGTTAAGCATTAACACTTGATGCTTTCTATTACATAGATGAAAAAGTTCCTGAGTCAGAATCATATCAATTTTACTCACTTTATATACACTTAGTTGAAGGTATTCAAATTTACACAAAGCAAGTGGGCAAAGAGAATTAGTCCCATGACCTCTGTTGATTACCAGTAGCGATGTACTTTGAACTTTTTGAGTGCAGATGCATCCATTAATTTGCAAACCAGCAAGAGCCAACCCTACACACTTCATCCAAATTTATGTAATTGCCAGCAGATGTGACTGCCATATGAGAAGCATATCACCTTACACTTTAATTTAGTTAATGATCACTGTTATGACTGATAGTCTCATGGTATCCATGCAAATTCTGAAAGCCAGTCAGATATTCTCGGTCTGTTTTTTGTTGCTAGATTTCACTGAGGTCTGTGCTGCAAATTTGATGGTGTACCTGCCTGCCTTCATTAGGACAAAAACTTCTGTAAGTCTCATAATTACTGATCCCAGCTTTGCAGATAACTCCTGAAACAACTCAATGTACAGGACACACTAGATAATTTATAAACCAGCCTTTGAACTGATTTAATCAATTCTAATTAACAAAAAAAAACATGTAAGGCTAGCAATCTAACTATCATTTGTACGAGTTTAACTGGAGAAAGCTTAAATGTTTTAAGTGTCCACAAACAAAGTTCTATCAATTTAAACGCAGTGCTGTTCAGGGACCTCCAATGCTCTATCTTCTTCTGACTATTTATTTCCTTATCCAAAAAAAAAAAAGAGTTTAGACAAAGTAGAAGTACGTTTGTCATAGAAGTAGGGAGTTAATCAGGAAAGTCTGATGTCTGAAAACATATAATTTAAAACTCGATGCCACCCAGAGCACACATGGAAACTTTAAAAACCAAATCTAAGGAAATGGTAAATAATATCTCTTTGAAGTAGAACATCTGCAGTTCAAAGACTATTTTTCACCATACCACCACTGCAACAGAGCAGTAACGACTGTGGATTGATCACCTAAGATTGCTTATAAGTGTGAGTCTGTAAAGCATTAAACATTCTGGAATTCCTTAAAAATACAGATTTGCATCTCTTAAAAGTTTCTTGATCAGCGGTTGCAAACAGAAGTGGATTTTGCAGTCAGTTATTTGTTTATCTGGGACTGTGTAGATCCTTTTGGGGTCTGGGTTTTGGCGACTAGCTGCTAATGCTTTTGGAAAAGTAATGTATATTAAGAAACAATACACATTTAATATCTTAATTGAAAAAAAAGGAATTCAAAAATTACGTTGTTCAGATTTCTGTACACTACAGAATATGAAATCCTTAAAAATCACTTCATTTTCCAGGAGCTCAAGTTCTAAATAGTGGATATTCATCCTACAGAACAAATTATATGTCCCAGCATTTGACCAGTACTTGGCTCATGGTGCCAAATACAAAATCCTAATTTTACAGATGGAAAGATAAAGAAGAAAAAATTACATATCCATTGATGACAGCAAGCTGAAATACTGTTTGCATGGAAGTGAATTTAAGTTTACTGTTGATTTAATCAAGGCAAGATTACATCCAGGGAGTTTAAAATATTTGATAGTGATGAATGCACCAGTAAAATTAGATAAAGATTGCCTGATGTTGCGCTAGTATAACCACTGCATTAATAAATATCTTCACTAAGCTCTGTTTTTAATAACATATTTAATTTGAGTTACAGAATGAAGTTGTAATATTTTATCTTCACTGGACTGGTAATAAATTTTATTCTCTTGAGAGCAGTGAGTATAATGATCATGCTTATATACAATATAGGGATGCTAAACAGGATAGTTCCTACACTCAAAAATTGCAATTATTTAAATGAAGAAGAAAAGGATTAATTTCTATATACCTTCTATGGCATAGTTAAATAGATATTGAAATACTGGAGATTTGTTATTTTAGATTTGTGTTTTAAATGCTCCAACAAAAAGAAAAGCCCTATATACTGAAATTATTGAATCACACGGTATCATTCAAAAATACTTCTGATAACAGATCCACTTTGTGTTAGGTTTACACTGTGCTATGCTTTTTCATCAATAAAAATTAATACTAAGTGAGGGCTCCCTTCGGCAGCTTGGCAGTCTATGTCAGAGCTCCTCAACTGCCTGTCAGTCCATTTATTTCACAATAATAATAAAACTGTATGCATCAGAAATGTATTTTTGGTTGCATTAAAATAAGCCAAGACCTGGAAATCTAGATTGCTATTTACCAACGAGAATAGGCAAAATATTACTGAGCTCTGGCAGTGTTGAAACTTTCTTGATGGTAGGTTGATTTTCTATTAAAAAAAAAAGACCTTAAAAGTTAAATGCTGTAGTGACCTGCAAACTCATTTTCTTGGTCATGGCAGCACTGTTCATAACAGTTTGTTTCTAAATATACTGTCTGTGTTTAATCGGAAATTTTAGAAACTGAACTTCTTACGCTTTCTTATCAGCGAGATACAAAAAAAAAAATAAAAGGAAGAAAAAAAAAAGAAGAAAGTCTATTTTCACTCTGCAGGATGAAGAAAGGTCTGGAGCTTTTCTGCATAGTTAACTTTTGAAGACTATTCAATCATATAACATAAATATCTCTTAAGGACTTAGTGATTATAACTATCTCCCACTAGGGCAGCCTAGTCGTTTGCACAAGTCAATTGGCCAAAGGCAAGAAAAATTACTAGAAAAGAGTTTCTCTTTTTTTCTCATTGAGTAGGAAAGACTTAACAAGTAGTCTGGTAATTACAGAGGTACTGGGAAAAAACAAAACAATGGCAGCTTCACCAAAAGTAGAAGGCAATAATGGAATCTTTTGTTGGGTTTTTTTTTTTTTTTTCTTCTTCTCCTTTCGATTGTTTAATAGTGCACTTTACAGAAAAGGTCTTAAAGGTCTTTTCCTTCCTTTAAAATTCCCTAACTGCCTTTTGATGCCATATCAATCCTCAATGGTCATGCTGTTGCAGAAAAAATGAGAAAGTTTATGGGAAAAACAAGCCTAGTTTGGACCTTAAGAATGAGCTGGGAATATCCTCACCATTGACTGTAATGAAAAAATATGACACCCTCAAGGGTAGATACAAGCTTTATCCATTCTCTGTGGAGATCCTGAAACAGACTGAAATGCTACAGGAAGCTTATTCCAACAGAAATATCACTGACCATCAGTACACGGAGATTGCCATGTATCACCCTGCTGCTGTGGTGGATGTCTGATTCCTCCAGTTCACTGCCTTACTTGCTAATTCTCTTAAAAAGACCTTCTGTCAGAGTACTATAATTCTTCTCTGTCATGCTAATACTTATCTCCAAATTATTCCATTTCCATATGCTATATAACTGAAAAGAAAAATTACATTGTCAAATTCTCCCTAAACTAGCATACGTTTCTGTTTTACCTTTACCATAAACTTGTAGAAGAATGAAAGATTGACTTACCTGGCTGAACAATTTTTATTACCTTTTCCCAGGTTCCATCTGGGAAAGTTTGGATGGAGCAACAGTAAACACCAACATCTTTCAAAGTGCTCTTGATGAAGTATAAGGAGCTGTCTTCACTGGAATCATTTTGAAAATGAATTCTCCCTTTGTAATTATCATTAATATATATGCCATAGACTGGATGCAAGACAGCTATATATTCTTTATGAGTTAGGTTATTTTTCATCCAGGATGTCTGGATTATTGTGGCTTTCTTTGGATATACACAGTGCAGTTTCATCTTCTCTGTAAGCTTTACAGTTGAATCCACAAGCTTTCCTTCCACATTGGCTAAAACATATATGTAAATTTAGTCTCAGAATTAATGTAATTAAACTTTGAAATAATAGCAAAATTCAGATATAACTTTGGAAATCTGAAAAGTCTGAGGAAAAGGTGCACTAAAAGAAAGTGTTGTCATTACTTTTAAATTCTGACCATATGACCGAACACATAAAATCTACTTAAACCATAGAGTAAACCCTTGTGAATTGCAATAGTATCTTTCATGATGTAAGAAAAAAAAAAAAAAGAAAGTACGTTATCTAGGAGTAAGGCTAAGCATAAAGTAGGACGAATAAATCTTACGTCCATAAAGCTGAAGAGCAACAATAAGGAAAGTTACATGTTCCATCTCCATGAATGCTGGACTCGATTGCTGTGTGATATGATTTTACTCAGTCTCTGTGCACCATGAGCTGTGCTCACCGGAAGTTTTCATGCTTTTGAAGCATGAAAGTCATCGTGTATTTTTACTTTCACATTCTGTAAACATGAAGTTTGAGATCTTGGTGCAGCTGCATCAAAGAGGCACTAACTGCCAATCAAAATCTACTTGATAGAAAAATTTCCATTATCAAAGTATCTCTAGGAATATGTATGAATATCATAACAACTTTGGTTTGGGATTTTGGTTTTCTCAGCACAAGCAAATAAAATCCTTCCATATCATGTATACAAAAATGAACAGAATTTCTCCATACTTCTGCAATTGCAATTCAGCGTTTATGTCTTATTCATGGAGCACAAGATTTGGAAAAGAAGATGAGATAGTTATATATCTGTCCAGGGAGGTTGTGGAGTCTCCTTCTCTGGAGATCTTCCAAACCCACCTGGATGCCCCCCTGTGTCATGTGCTCTAGGTGTGCCTGCTGGAGCAGAGGAGTTGGACTAGACAATCCCTAGAGGTCCCTTCCAACATTAACCATTCTGTAATTCTGTGATTCTGTGATGTCTGTTACATATCTATTAGAAATTATAATTTTATGACTAGTTATAAAAAGTAAAATCTTAAATTTAGAGTTTTTATAGGATATGAAATAATATTTTAGGATTGTAATTATGCAACTTGTTTAAGAGTTCTCAAGTATTTGTGACCCATGTTGAAGTTTGTCAACATAAAATACATTCTCACAATTCTGTGACTTTTTTTTCTCAGAACTGGGCGTATATTTTTGCATTTCAGTGGCTATAAGAGCTGAAAAAATGCAGTGATTTGAAATTGATTTGAAATCAAAATTAAGCTTGAATCAATATGGTAAAATTATGAATTATGAAGAAAATAAATGACTTAAGATGAATCTCAAGTGAAGCTTTTTATAAATAAAAAGAGTACAAAAATATGAGCTAAAAAGATCAAGCAAGTAACCTTTGCAATTTTATTTTGACAAAATTGTAATAAATACATCTGTTCATTTAAGTCATTTATTTTCTTCTTCTGGATGGCCTATTTAAGAAGGGTGGAGATCTGGGAATCAGTGTGAGAAGGCAGTAAAATTTGAGTTTTTTTATTTGTCATGTTTTTTTTAAGGGTGATATCCTTTTTTCTCTCTCTCTCTCTGAAAGGTGTAGACTCATTAAGTAAAGGCAGTTGTTCTAAGCAAACCATTCTCCCTCAAAATAGGAAATACCTAAGGGGTTTTTTTGGGGGGGACAAAGCTCTAGTCTTTGATTCAATAGGTAGGCTAGAGATCTCCTTAGAAACAGAAAAATAGGGTTAGTGAAATCTTTTCTGAGAAAATTGAACTCCATCTTCCAAATGATGCATGCTCAACCAAAATGACTCATAAAATTTTCCAATGACTGTGTCTTCACAGTCTCACCAGTTGTATATTGTTTCCATTTAAATTACTTCTATATACTGAGCATTTCCTTAAATTCTGGAACTTCACAGCAGTGGAAACTTTGGAGATTAACAAAAACTTACAGCTCAGCTTACTTCATTTAACCAACTTAATATTTTCTAAGAATAGGAGCTACTAATAATTCAACAATTGAAGTCTTCCTAGGCCAGACTGAAATCTGGGTTTTCAAAATATTTCTAGAAATTCAGTGGCATATCTGATGGTAGGTGTAATAATTTAAATAGAAAAGAACTGAGTTGAAGACTGTGTTGTTTTATTAGTCTAACAGAGCAAACTTTTTCAAATAGATCAAAAGATCAACATATATTTAGCTTGCCTCAGGAAACAGAGATATTACTGATAAGAAACGCAGGAAATGGGAAGCTCCAGAAACGAAACTACAGTTTTTGTATCGGAAAGAAAGGATTTTGTGAGGCAGAGATCTGGTCCCTTGATACTGCACAGCCTTGTGAGATGCCCTGTGGCTTTTGAACCAGCTGTGCAGGGTCAATATGCCCTACATTTAAATCTTCAATGATTTCAGTGGCTAGCTGTTCTGAAACTGTGGTTGTAAGTGAGGAGACAAAGTATCTCTGTGCCTTGGAATATTATTCTTTATATCATGCTGTACATGTATACTGCAGTGTACACATTGGTGGTATTTCACAAAATCTAAAGTGGAAAGTAAAATATAAATGTATGTCAATAACTTATTATTATTATTATTATTACAAATTAAACTTCCTACACATGTGTTTTCTTAATTTAAACTGAGCTGAAGTATTCAGGAAATCTTCTAATTGAAGACAAATTCCTTTGAAAATTATTCCTCACTCATCTGTTTATATATAAATTACTATTTTATTAGTCTGAATTTCATGCTCATTTCTCTCCATTTGGCATTAAAACAAAAACAGAAGAACATTAACTTCCAGGCCTGCATGATGACTAAGTACCACTGATAAAATATGTTGTCTAAGTACATTTATTTATAGTGGAACAGGCAGAGCTCCTATAAAAGTCATGCCAGGGTTTCCTGGTCATCTAATTCCCAAAACATGGTCCCTTGCCACGTCTGCTAAAAGAAGCAGCCTATGACAGAAATGTTACGGGGTCACCCTGAAAAGGCTGGAATAAAAGTCCGTCCTGGTGCTTGGGCAACACGGCCAGCACAAATTGCAGGCTCTGTAAAATCTGACTCTACAGAGGTGGCCTGGGAGTAGGCACACACTTTCAGTACCATGTTTTCACATGGAGAAAATGCAGCTTAAAACAGTATAGCTGGAAAAGCAGAAACATACAGTGTATCTACCCTGTTGTTCCAGGATAGCAGTACCGGAGCAGGTGGGAAAAAGTCAGGTCCCTCTGGCAGCCTGTTCCTTTCAGGCCTCCTACCATGGCCTCCCGTTCCTCTGATCCTCTTCAGCACCAAAAATTGACATTGATCTGCAGTGGTAGAAACTGCTATAGCAGGTACACATTTTGTGCTCACCCCACTGGCTTTAAGACACTCCCTCTCCTGTTCCCTGCCTGCCCTTCTTTCTGGTTAGTTCTCAAGTGCCACTTCCTCCACTCCCAGCAACAGGGCATCCCTGAAGTCAGGCAGAGGGGGCAGGAGACCTGCGTGGATGAGCAGGGACCTTGTGGTAATGCCCAAGCAGAAGAAAGCAGTATATAGAATGTGGAAGAAAGGACAGATCCCTTAGGAAAAATACAGGAACATTGTAAGGGAATGCAGGAAAGCAACAGGGGAAGCTAAGGCACATTTGGAATTAAATCTGGCAAGGGCTGATAAAAAATAACAGGAAGAACTTCTTCAAATATATTAACAACAAAAGGAAGGTCAGGGAGAATGTGGATCTGCTGATGAACATGGTGGGCACCCTGGTTACAGAAAACATGGAGAAAGCAGAGCTGCTGAATACCGCCTTTGCTTTGGTGTTTGTCAGGAGCAGCCCTCTAGAATCCCAGGCCCCCGGGACACAAGAAGAGAGCTGCAGAAAGCAAGGCTTGTCCCGGGTAGAAGAGTGGGTCAGAGAGCACCTAAGGAAACTCGACACCCACAAATCCATGGGCCCTGATGGGATGCACCCCAGGGT
>JAVCKT010096845.1:0-12460 GCA_032273925.1 Rhynchotus rufescens | reverse complement strand
TGCCATCACAAACAGTGCCGCTGCTGGACAATCATTACCAACTCATACGGATATGGGGGAATCCTGATTCCAGTGTTTCCTGTGCTCCTTGTTTTCAGGCATGGTGTCACGATCTGTTGCAAATAGAGATATTTGGTCCCACTTCCATCACTTCCATCAGTATATTCTGCTCCAACTACCTACTACTTGGACAGACAGCAGCATTTTCAGTCATAAGAATATGCATTTTCAGTCATAAGAAATGGAGCAATTAATGTCTTTACCTATCCTAGTGTTTGAATTTTCACTAATGAAATTGTATTTTTTTTTGTCTCTTGTAAGTGCTATTAGACACCATTACGAGAATGGTAATGAAAAAGCATCTTGTAAAAAGTGAATACTCTCATAAGGATCCTATGTTGGTAATATTATGAGTAAGGTTGCTTACTCGTAAGGACATACGAATGTCCTTGATTCATTCTATGGAGATCTCTGATGTCCACATGAGTTAACTGATATGCAGAAACAACATAAGTGGCAGAAAGCAGGAAGTAGGATATTTAAGGAAAGTAGGAAACTCTAACCGATTTGAGTTTCTGAATAGTTAGTATGGGGACTAAGTAGCATAAACTCCAGACAAAATCCACCAATGCTGACCTAAGTCTTTATGGATTTACATGTATTTTAATCCTAAATTGCTAACTTGTGCTGATGACAGTTTACTTTTTTACCAGCTGACGTGTTTATTCCCTAGCACAAATAAGGAGCAACTTCTCCCAAGATACTATGTTAAAGCTTACTGAAAGTCAAAGGATATTCAAGTCACCTATGTTACAAGGCTGGAGAAGGTACTCTGATGAGCTGGTCCTGAGCTGGAGCTCTGACGAGCTGGTCCTGAGCTGGAGCCAGCTGAAGGCAACCCCTGTCCATACTGTGCTCCAATGGATGTTCCTTGTCCGAGCTCACCATAACCATGACCCTCAGCGACTTCTTCTCCATATGCAGTTGGGTTGGATTTTAAACATATTCCTCGCTTCCAGTGGGTTGTTAAGAATGCTGCAGCATGATAAAGTCCAGTCCCAGGCAGAGCTTGCAGTAAACAGCTACACATTTATTTTCTGTGCAACACAACTATGTGTTTCTATCCAAGGTTCCTTGGTCCTTTCTGGTCATTTACAACTGCTTTTAGTAGTTGGGGCGCTTCGGTTTTGCATGCGTGCTGTACTAATTGTCAACAACCAGGTGGCATAGGTTCCTAATCCTCCTAATTTGTGCCTGCTTAGGTTGGGGAAGGGCTTAGAGGAGAACAGGGAACATCTTTGTTCTCCTGCCTGCTTGGGGAACCAGCAGGGCTAATGCCGGCTCACCCTTGGGCAGCAGAGCAATGTAAGCTGCTGCTTGAATCCTATTTAAGACTGATTTTGAGAGCATAAGTGGTACAAAGGCGTTATGCAAGCTGCCCACCCCGCACTGCATGGATATATTTCAGCCTCTCAGAAAAGATTTTGGAGATATGAGCTTCTTACTACTGTTTACGTGCCTACTGAAGAGCAAAGCAGGGTTGTACCTTTCCTCTGGGTATTATGTCTCTTTTCTTGTTTCCTTTTTTTCCCCAACATTTCCAGGAGACTCAGTGAGGTGCCTTTTTTCATCTTCTGACATCAAATGCATTTTTATTACTTCTACTATTGCAGCCCTTGTAGATTTGACTGGTTCTTTATATTTGCCCCTCCTCTCTTCTGCTGTCTGTTTAAGTTCTTACAACCA
The DNA here is from genome assembly GCA_032273925.1 of Rhynchotus rufescens. Lineage (NCBI taxonomy): Eukaryota > Metazoa > Chordata > Aves > Tinamiformes > Tinamidae > Rhynchotus > Rhynchotus rufescens. The sequence continues at coordinate 10,714 of JAVCKT010096845.1, read as the reverse complement.
AAGGCAGAAGAGAGGCCAAGGAAAAATAAACATCATCCCTGGAGTAACTTTTTCTTTGTTCTGAGGGAAGTCTCAGAGCAACACAAGTTGCTTTTTTGTTAGCTTTTCATAGATAAATTGAATTGGCTGTTGTATGATGGCTTCTTCAGTTGCTTTTTCTTCCTTTTTGAGGCTCTGAAGATCACCGGAACGGAGTGTCTATTCGAAAGCCATGCAGAGGTGTGTTTAGTTCTGGCTGTCATTTCCATATGCAGTTGAAACATGACAAATGAAAAAGGTCCCAGTGTGCTGGGGGAAAGAGAGGGAAGAGGAATGTCTTTAGGAGCAGGGGAAATTTTGCTGGGATTTAACAAGTTGCTTAAGCTGCCAGCTTTCTAAAGGAATATGCATTTCTTAATAATAGACTGAAGAGACTGAGAAAAGATCATTTCTCATTTAAGAGTAGCAGATGGTTTTTGTGTAACTCCATAGTGAGCTTTTTCCTGTTACTTGCTGGTAAGCACAGGAGGTGCCGTGCGCGTGAATCACTCCTGGGATAACATTGTCCAGCGGAGGTGGCACCAGTGGGTGGGAAACAAGCCTGGAATTTGCAGCCGGGCCAGGAGCAGCTCCCTCCCGCTGTGGTTTCTAATGTGGGATGCCTGGCTTTATCTTACGAGCCAGAGACAGGTTATTCTCCTATGGATAACTAACAGCCGAATGCTGCAACCATCGTCTTTATGGCTCGTAGCTGCATTTTAAGTGCCCTGTGATCACTTCTGTTTTTTATGGATCCTTCCAGCACTGACTGGAAGCTTTTTAATTCTTTCAATATTTCAAGAAAATAAAAAAACAAAAATGGTATCCTGTATTAGAAATATGGTATTCTATATTAGAAAAGGAGACTGTATGCTGCAGGAGGATAAATTCAGATTGTTCAGTTCCAAACACTCAACAGGGAAAGATCAATATCTATTTTAAAGTCGTGTTCTATGTGTATTCAGTCTGTGTAATGTCAGGTGGTACCAACTAAGCCACTTTACTTGCTTAATAACCTCTCTGAACACAGATTAGTGCAAACATGACATAGACACAGGTGATATTTGGCCATTACTTTTCATGGAGTTTTAAAATACAACCTTTTGGAGGCGGGAGAAACAGGAGGGGGGACAGTAACAAAATCCTTATTAAACAATTTGCTTTGATGCCAAAATAAGGTTTATTGTTATCTGAGGCCAGCTGCCTGCCTTCTTTCCAGGCTTCTATTTGTGAGTTTTCGAGGGCTATAAATGGAAACACGAGCTAACCAGAAATTATCACCGGCCCTGCCTGACACTTCTGCCTCACGACTTGAAAAGTACAGCGATATCTAACATGTAGCCACATTAAATCACACTGCGCAGGACTTGAGGCATATTTTTTTTTTGCCCCTGGGAAATGGAGTTAGGAAAACACCAAGTAAAAGTCTCGGGAAGAGAAGGCATAAAAGAAGAGCAAACGGTAAGATATGCTGAGAAATGTTTGACTTCTTTTATTAATTTTATGATAAGAAGGAAGGGTACATGAACTCTTGCACCTTATAGGAATATTTCTATGTTTCCTTTAACTAGTGACCTTGAAGATTAACACTTCCTTCATGTGTGTTAAATTAATTATAATGTCTTTCAGTAGAAATGACAGAATTTTATTAATATGTTAATGGAAAAGCAAAGATCTGGTTCAATGGCATTTTTTAAAATAATTTTTCTGATCTATAGCTAATAGTCTGTATTTTCCTTGGTTTATTTTGAGGGAGTGTTTGTGTACTTGTACCTTATTTTCCATAAGATTAAATCAGGAAATGGCAGATCACCCTTGGAAATCCTTTTCCCAGTGTTTGGAACTCACTGAAAGTAGACATGACCAAACCAAATTATTAACAGAAAATGAAAGGAGTCAAAACATAACTTTTTAGTAATTGACATAGGCTTGCAATAGAATTTCTGATGTGCCTTGCATTAAATAACAAGTTTATTTTACTTATATTGTGCAAGAGCAATTTATTCTTGACTTTGCAAAGTTGTGAGGAAGGGTGACCATCATTTTTATTAAGAAACAAATTAGCATTGATATTTTTAGCTCTTATCCTAAAAGTAATAGTGTAGTTGCATTTTTTTGGGTTTCATTACAGGCCAGCATTTACTCTTGTAGAGTGGTGGCATATTCCTCTATGAGCCTCATTTAAGTGACACTTTTGGGAGGCTTGTGTGTTAGATAATAATAGTTTTAAATATAACCTCCTAAGGTTACATGCTTTGGGAAGGAATTCCAAGAAATCCTGGAACAAAAAAAAAAAAAAAAAAAAAAAAAAAAAAAAAAAAGACTTGGCCTTAAAATACTTTTTCCCTTTTAAGAAAGGTTGTATTTATTTAAAGAATAATCTGAGAGCGTGCTGCTGAAGCTTCAGCATGAAGTCATAGTATGAATGTTATCTAACATTTTATGTGTTCATATTCCCATTAATAAATTAATTTTTCAGACAATGAAAAAGATCTCATTCTGAATTAATTTGTGGCTGATAGGTAAAATATAAGAGAAACTTGTCAAAAGTAAAAGCAGTTATTCATTAAGGCTTGAAGAAAAGAGTCAAAGAAAATCTTTGAAATTTTGTTCTGGTTCCTGTGTGAGGAAAATGTGTAGCTGTCATTAAATAGTATGACTATGTAACTGGAGACTGCACAAAGAACTGAGCTTGCAATGTTAATTAAGATTTTACCCAAAATGCAGAGTACTTCATTTAGGACCATGACATCTCTGTACGTATGTGGTTTTCTAAATTTAAGAACAGGAAACCGGAGAAAACAGGACCTCCATTGATTGGAGCCATGTTAGCAACCATGCCAGCTCATACATGGAGTTGGTCGGTTGCTTCAAAACTTGTAACCTGTGGAGCTAAGAGACTGCTGAAAGACCACTTCCACAAGGGGATGTGCCATGGAGGAGACGTGCTCAAACCCTTGGTGGGTTTTGCTGCTCTCTTTGTGACAGTGAATGATTGCTGTGGCTCTGGCAGCTCTGTCCCGTGCCAGTCTCAGTGGTCACGCTTGTGCTATCAGCATCTTCATCTCCTTTTGCCCTAATTTTATCCTGACCTCCATTCCCTCTTTCTTTTATACTGCTTTGCCTTTTTAAGTGCTCTTCTTTCAGGTTTTTAGGTGGATTACATTTTTCCCACATCTATCTTTGGGTTTTATCCTTCCAGGACTCATTATTGGTCATAACCTTTTTGCTATGTGCAGGTCAGATCAATATTTGAATATTGTATGGAGGCAGTGTCCATTTTTAGCTCCCACATGCAGGATTTCATATTTTTATCTGTTTTTTTTTTTTTTGTTGTCCTCGTTGTTTCCCATAGACCCTGTTGTTTCCTCCAGCCTGTCTAGGTCCCTCTGAATGACACTCCTTCCCTCAAGCATGTCAATTATTCCTTCTAGTTTGATGTCACCCTAATAGCCAAGGAGAGTGCTCGCCTCAGGTCATTGATGAAGATATTAAACGTGACTGATCCCAGGACAGAGCCCTGCAGTACTCCACTTGTTACAGTCTTCCAAGTAAAACATGATCCCTTAATCATGACCCTCTGAGTCCAACCAGTTTTTTAACAACCTTCTTGTCTAGGCACTCAGGCTGTAAAGTCTTAAGTTGGATACAACAATATTGTGGAATCAAAGTAAATCAAGATAAATGACATCTTCCTTCCCTCCTACATCCAGTCATTTTATCACAGAAAGCAGTTAGAGTGGTTGGTCATGACTTACCCTTCTCTTCAGTGTGCCAAAAATGCATTTGGTCATATGGCCATGAGCTAACTCTCTCAGCACCCTTAGATGCAGCCCATCTGGTCCTATGGAAGTGTATGGGTTGTGTTGTCTCAAGTCATTCTTGAGAGAACTTACTTACTATTACCTTACACACTACTGCTTATTCTCTTCCTACTTGATGCCTGCCCCTAAAAAGGCCTGGGGGACCTTGTTGGTGAAAGCTGAGGCAAAGATGGCCAACTCAGCCTTATCTGTGGCTGCTGACACTAAATCATTGCCTTGCATCACTAAATGATGCCTTACCTTGTATCATTTGGCAAAGCATCATTTGCTTTTTCCTTTTTAAATCTTTTCTAAAGTTGCAGAAAAATCTTTTATTGCCCTTGACATCCCTTGAACACAATAGCTTTAGGTGAGCTCTGGCTTTCCAAATGCCATCCCTCGATTCCAGAAGAATGCATCTAAATTCTTCCTTCTTTTGCCTCTCCCTACTTCTACTTCGTATACTGCATTTTGATGCTGGAGCTCAGTCATGAACGATCTGTTTATTCAAGATGATGTCCTCATAAGTCTGCTTGTCTTCCTGAATATCAGGATAGAGAGTCCTTGTGGTTGGAGGAAGTTATACCTACAGACATGCCAGCTCTCTTAAGCTCCTTTGTCCTTCAGAACTGCTACCCATGGGATCCCAGTTCCTGGATAAGCCAAGTTCTGATCTCCTGAAGTCCAGGATTCATACTGTGGTACTTGCTTTCCTCATGCCACACAGTATTTTCATTTCCACTATTTTATGGTGAGTACAGTCAAGTCTGCCACTATCACATCCTCAGGCACTACTTCCTTCTTTTGTGACTAGTGTATCATCTGTATCAAAAGGCTATTCTTGACAGAAATCTCTTACTGTGTTGCCCTACCAGTGTATGTCAAGGAGGTTAAAGTCTCCAATAACAACCAGGTCTGCGATCCATAAACTTTGAGCTGTTTGAAGACAATTTCATCTACTTCCTTACTCCAGTGGTTTGTAACAGCCTTTAACCACAATGCCATAATGCCATAGGCACTAGTCTGTGCTCTGACCTTGACTCATGAGTTCTCGCACAGCCTGTGGAAATTCTGCAAACAGTGTGTTTGCAGATTGTCCATTCAATAGAGAACATTCATGCTCAAGTTATATCCTCACTAACAGTTTTATTGACAGAACGTACTGTATAATCCCCTATGCTCACTGCTTAATGTTGGATAATACAAAATTCTCTAGTACATCAGGCTATTTCACTTAAATGTTGTCAAATTTACTATTAAAAATTCCTTGTCTTTGCTTATTGAAGGAAGATTTTCCGGTGTTAAGAATCCTCTAAAGGTACTTTCTGTTGAGCTGGTTGTAGAAATGGAAGTTAATGGAGGTCCCATTTCGTGATGGGAAAATCAAATGACTCTTAGTATAAAATGGATTGAACTAAGCAGATAAATAGTATTTTCTTTTAATAGTTTTGATTGAACTAAGCAGATAAATAGAATTTTCTTTTACTAGTTTTTATTTTGGAAGAACTCAGAAGGAGGTTGTATTTCTAGCGTTTCCCTATTGCAATGATGGCTGTGCTCAAGACAGGCTGTTTACGTTCTGAAGTCTTCATCCATTGATGCTATTGCCTCCGTTGTTTGAAATATTTTTTATTATATTTCACACTTGTCTTTTTCCTATTTGATCTCTGCTGTCCTCTATTTTGTAAGAAAATACAGCACATGAAGCATGGTGTTTAAAGTAATTTTACATTGGTATCTTTATTAGGAACACTCAATCTGTGTGCTTTGGTTAGTAATGTAAGATATTTTTACTTTCTTGTTGCATGAAATAATGGTAAAGGAAAGAACAGTCATCAAGAAAAAATAAATTAAACCAAATGAATGTATGGGACAGAAAAAAAATGCCATGTACTGATTGAAATGGCATTGAGAATAATTTTCAGATGACAGGATGTACTCTGTAAGAAAGCACTGCAGGATTTAATTCAGGGAATTACTGTTTGCTTTTCGCAAATAATATGTGGAAGCCAGCTCACACAAATTGAGACAGCCCCAGTCAAACTCACCGAAGTAAAACAATGATTCATCTTTACTGAAGGGTAGTTATATCAAGGCTCCTGTCAAGGTGAGATCCTGCAGTAAGTGTACCAATACTTCTCTGAAAAGGCAACCCGTTTTCTGAAGTCTGTCACCTAAAAGAACCCAAACTGGAGAAAGAATGGTAAATAAGGAGTGGGTTATGTGATGATGATGGCAGGCAGCCTAGTGAGCAGCAGGGCAGCAGCACAGCTTGAAGATGCATGATGAAAGCTCTTGGTGGAAAATACAGGGAAAGGAGCATGTCAGGAGGGAAGGGTTCTTGCCCGCAGCTAGTGCTTGATCCCCAGCAGTCTCAGCACAGCTACTTTTCTGACAGTTGTTTGATGCTTAGGGAAAGCATTCTCCCAACTAACTCCACAGACGCAGGGTGTTTGGACAGCAGAATCACCTTAGATAGCAGTAGTGTCTTTCACTCCAGAGAGAGGAACTCCAGCCCGCAGTGCTGTAGAGGAGTTGTGCCTCTACGGTCTAATTCCAGCCGTGGAGCCGCTCTTGGCTGGCATCAGCAAATAACAGCCTTTTGGGACCACAGTGACAGCTGGGGAAGGCAGTTTGGGAAAGGCAGGACAGGAGGGTGGTGACTGCTGCTCCAGGAAAGCAGCTTGCTTCAAATCAGTAAGAGGGCCAGGCCTGTGGTTCCCTTGCGTATTAGGTGTCTCATGGCTGTGTTTGGTTCTGGGCCTATGTGCTTGTACTTGGCTGGCCAGGATGACTATGTAAGAAAAACGTAAGACCACAGAGCAGAACTGCAGAGGTCAGCCAGGCCCAGGCTTTCTGCCATGACAGAGGAAGTGATGATCTCTGCAAATGGCAAAGATTCAGAATGTATTCCATTATACATACAGAAAGTATGTATACTGGCAGTGTGGAACACACAGGTGCCGTAGGAGATGAGAAATGTGCAACAGGTTATCACATACAAAACCTTTGCACCCTTGATCTGATCTCCCTCTCCTAGCAGTGGACAGGCAGGCTGCTGCTGAAATTAAGGTAAGAGGATAAAAGTGAGACATGAAGTGAGGAAAATTATTGAAATCTTCCTTTTTAGGTGTTTGATTTTTCTCTCTGGCCTATCCCTATCTCCTGGGTCAAAGAAGTTCCTGGAAATCTGCTGTCCGCCTGTTTCTGGTCCTCAGTTTGATAGTTTTAGTTACACATGAGCATCATGCCTACCTCCAGCACAGTATGTGAAACTGAATGAGCACACATATAATGTGTACTATAGAGTCAGAGGTTTGGTGTGCATATATGTTTACAATAGAGGGGAGATTTATTTCTTATTCGAAACGTGACCATACTTGGGAGCTTTTGTTACGCAACTGTAATCACTTCTTATACTGAATGCTTTTTGAGCTACTTTGTTCCAAATTACACAATCTAAATTAAGAAGAAATGCCGTAAGACTTTGAAATATCCCTGGGCTTTGAAGATCAGGAATGAAGTGATCTCTTTGTAGTGGCTACAGGTAGGCACTGATAAGATCACCAAAGAGGAAGGAATAAACTCGGAAGATGCAAAAAGCAGAGTATTTGTATTACTATCAAAGTAACATTAAACCGGATCACTGAAAGTGTGAAACACAGAATCCTTTTGGCCTCTTTTTTTATTTTCTGCCACTTCTTGCCTCACCTGAGTTTATGCTAACTCTTCTTTAACCTGAAAGCTGTCATACATAGCTCTTGTTTTGCTGGAATCTTTCAGGTAGTTTTTGGTTGCTCTAGTCAAAAAGGTATTTTGGAGGGATGTCATTGACACATTTTTGGCAGAAGTTTATTAGAAACTTTACTACCTAATATTTTATCAATGATTCAAAAGTGAAGGGCATCAGATCCTTATGGATACTTGTATGTGATAGCAGAAGAGACTTTTTAGGAACAAATAACAGTTGCAAATTTTGACTCTTTGAGGTGAAGAAGGATCAAAGTCACTATAAAAATCTGTGTCATCTCCTGCAGTGAAGCCATGCAGGACAATTCAAATGAGTGCATTCTGGGGGAGGTGGCGAAGGGATAAGTATCATTCGCTGCTGTGCAGATGAATTAAAACAGTTCTGGATAAAGTTTTCAGGCACTGTAGCTTTCTTGTTTCCAGCTGAATTATAAGAGTGGTAAAAGTATTGCATTGATTTGGTGCTTTTCTAAATTTTACTCAGGTGTCACTTGAGAATTAGAAGTGTCAGAGACACTTCCCAGGAATCAGTCTGGATACAGAGACCTTTATATATAGAGAGAAAAAATGTAGTTTCATAAGATATTCCTCAGCTGTGTGAGAGTGAGATATATGTCATGCTTGGGAAGATGTTTGCTGTTTATTGATGATGATTACACTTCAAGAGGGAAACTTGGGAAAAACTTTCCCATAAGGAGAATAGTGGAGCACTGGAACAACCAGGGTATTTCTGGAATCTCCTTTCTTGGAGGTTTTCAGACTGAGCTAGAGAAGGCCACAAGAGGACTTGACCTTATGGTGGCTAGAGTCTTCCTTTTTGTGCGATGTGGCACCTCTGGAGGAGGACCTTCCAATCAGCATTTCTGTCGCTCTTTGACTTTCAAGCTGAGTTACTGCATTTGATAAGAAAGATGATATGTCCCTTTTTCTATCTGCAAGATACTTTCAATGAATTTAATATTGATACACCATGAGACTGGGTTTATCATTTCTCTTTCTTGCTTATAAAAGCTACTGCCCTTTGAATTCTAAAAGCACTGAGCAGTACAGCAATGGCATTACATGTTCTACTTTACATGAATTCTTGGAAATAGAGCTACTTGAAAATGAACAAGAGAAAAGGAAAGCAGTGATTAATGAGAAAAGGAGAAAGAAGGCAGGCCCTAAATGAATTATAAGGGCAAGAAGCAGATAAGAAATAAAAATCTTTTCATGTTTACTTTGCATGCATGTGAGATGCATAATATTTCAGTCTATTTTGCCCATATTGTCCTCTTTAGATAGACAATACAGCATTAGATTATCTTTAAAGACTAAGAGTTAATGGCTACTTCTCAAAAAAAGTTTTCTAAATTAATTTTGGAATGTGAATCTAAACTCCTTATGGACTTATTGAGAAAAAGAAGTCTTTTTAGAGGTAAAAGATTAAAATTGAAATATCCAGGCATCTCAAGGATTTTTTTCTGGTTGTCTCTCAAGTAATGCTGATTTTGTGGCAGTGGTGATGTAGTAACTTGTTTGATGTTTCTCTAAAAAGTGAATAGATTAACTTTATCAAGGAAGTCTATGACAAATCTCCCAAGGAAATTAGTAATTTTTTATTTGTTTGTTTTGTTTTCCTCACATTGTACTGATAACTATTAAAGGAACTCTAAACAATGCACCAAATCTCTGCCAGGTAATGTTTGCTTTTTTCCCCATCTCTTCATAAGAAGAGGATTCTACCAGATAAGGAGAGAAAAACAAGTAAACTGATTTACTTGTCCAGCAATTGTACTATGCTGCTGTATGTTTGTTAGAGAAACACAACAGAATTCCTGTGTGTGGAATGTGTTTGGGCTGCTGGGAAGTGATGAGGCCCCATGAGGGCCCATTAATAAGGCCCCATTCAAATACCCACCATCTCCCAGCAGAATTACAAGTACAGCAACCCCTGGTAGTCCTCAGTTGCTTGGACGATCCAAAACCTTTGACCACTGTTGTTTCTCCTGTTTTTCCACATAGTGAGATGGACACTACCCTCATTGTCTAAGTTCTGCTGTATCAAGGGAGTAGAATCATATCTCCTCTTTCCTATGTGGTCTTTTAGACATCTGCTGCAGAGGCCATCTTGTTCACTGATGATGAAATTATGAACTTTTGCTTGGATGAAAATTTGAAGAAAGCCTGGGGAATACTGTTATGTTTTTGTGGCTGTCCTTGCAGCTGAATGAGAGTCCATTATAGGATGTTATTATATAGCCATTATTAATTTATTATCAGTGAATTTAAGCATAAAAAAATGAGCAAAGACAAGTGGAACAAGTACTGTCATTCTCTTTTTATCCTGTTATTGTAACACCATTAGGATGGTCTTCCATAGACCAGCAGTGGCCAGAACTGCTGTTGGAGCTGTTATCCTGTAACACAGATATCTGTTATGGTATTACATGTCCCAGAATCACTTAGAAGCACAAGAATGTCAACATTCATTTAAAAAAAACCCCACAATATTCTCACCTCTGTGGTTGCAAAGAGGTGATTCAGACTGAGACTGAGTGAAGCCACTTGTGGCTGCAAGGTGCCTGGCATATAGCGTCTCTGAAAGGTGTGAGCTGTCGGGGCTGTCTCCATGCAGTGATGAATCACGCCATAGATAAGATGATAGTTCCTTTCTGCAACCGTTTTCAAGATTTCAAAACTTCTTTGTTATTCTTCCTGAAAATGGAATTGTGTCTGCAAATCCGGAGAGTGTTGAACTATGATGCCAGAGGGAGGTGGGATACAGACTGTTTCTGACATCTGCAGGCATAATGGCCAATATCCTGGTTTGGGAAGCTAATGAAGAACAAAAACCATCACTTCTGATCATTGTAGAACACAGCAGAGCAGAGAACTGGACCTGAACGGTTTCTTTGTCTCCCTGCCTTCTGCAAAAGACTTCCTGTGAAGTTATCAGAGTTCATGAGTTCAAATAGTGACTTCACCCACACAGCAGGTTCAGATGAAAGTTTGTTTTCTTCTCTTTTTTCTATTTTTTTAATTTAATATTTTAAATATTAAAATTCCACTGAGCAGTGGAACAGACTGCCCAGGGAGGTTGTGGAGTCTCCTTCTCTGGAGGTCTTCAAAACCCGTCTGGATGCCACCCTGTGCCACATGCT
>JAVCKT010096844.1:0-12460 GCA_032273925.1 Rhynchotus rufescens | reverse complement strand
TACCAAACTGGGTGGAGTAGCTGATAGCCCTGAGGGCTGCGCTGCCATCCAGAGGGACCTGGACAGACTGGATGACTAGGCGGTGAGAAATCTTACGAAGTTCAACAAGGGCAAGTGCAGGGTGCTGCACTTGGGAAGGAATAACCCCGGACACCAGTACAGAGTAGGGGTAGACCAGCTGGAGAGCAGCCCCGCAGAGAGGGAGCTCGGCGTCATGGTGAATGACAAGATCTTTCAATCCGTTTGGTTTGAACAGCTCCACTATATAAATTATATACATGCTGAGTTTCCAGTTACCACTCTCGTGTCTCCCTTGCCTGCACAGTCAGTCCCCTCCTTTTGGCCCAGTGAGTGGTGAATGAAATTGCACTAAGTGGGAGAGCTCCAGCAGAAGTGGTGAGGGGCCGCGGGGCTGATCGGTGAGGCAGTCCATGGGCTGGTGCCTAAGCAGAAACCTGAGATTTTAGCAAAGGGAAGGGCCTTTCTGAACAGGATCATCCCTTTAGAAAGGTGCAGGTGTTGGGCAGGTTTCCTCATTTCTCTATGTTCTGCCATGGGAGCAGCAGAAGGCTGAGCTTAATCCAAGGAGGAGGGAATGATCTGAGTTGCTGCAATAGCACAGGAGGTTTCCCTGTGTCTCGTACCTCTCAGCAGGTTTCTCTGCTGCTGTTGTGGCGCCCGTGGCTCCGACAGCCGCGCTGTGCCCGGTGTCGGGACACGCGGCTGCTCTGCGCTCACTCTTGGGCCTCGACAGCGGCTGCTGGCGGCTCCTGCCGTGCTGGGCTTTGGGCTTTTGCTTTCAACTTTCCCCGGTGCTTTCCCGTGGCTTCCCTGAGGCCCGAGCCCTTTGGGAGCGCGGCTCTGTCCGTTCTGGCGCGGCGCCATTTTGTGGCGGCAGGGACGAGGGAGGCCATGCCCTGACCCAGGCGGGCGCCCGCTCCGCTCCCGTGGGACACGCGCTCCCGCCTCGTCCCGTCACGGCTGGATTCCCTAGCTCGAGTGCTGCTGCTAACAGCAGCCATAAAGCTCCCTTTTGTCACTAGCATTAACAAGACCTCAAATACTCTCTAGTTCTGGCAGGCTTTGATGTTTTTTTTTTCTCTTATAAGTAAGCTGAGGCCCACTCCTGGGCAAACTGTCCTGCTTTCTGTATTTCTGTCTTGGTGTACCTCTTTTAAAAGCAAGTTTCAGCTTGATAAACCCAGCTGCTTCGAGCTTATCCTCTTCTTTCTTAGGAAGTTGCCAATTTGCCTGTTATTTGAAAGTCCTCCTTTAAAATTGGTTCTGCTTCTCTGGAATAAGACAGCAGATTTTCCACAGAAGTTCAGTTTTTAATCCCTTCCCTGCCTCCCTGCAAGCAGGGTTCAGAAGCTTTAATTTGTCAGCAACCCACTTCTGAGCTGGCTCGGTTTTATTTGCCAGCATTTTCTTTTCTTTTGCTCTCCCATGAAGTGAAGAACCTTGCCTTTTAATTAGAATAACGTAGATAATTCCCAAAGTCTTTTTGCACATCGCTGTTAAAAGGTGGTTTGAAAGGTTTGGTTAAATATAGCTTTTTGTTTTAGCTTAATTGTGACCTTTCAATACGATGATGATCACGAGCGTTCATCTCTTACTGTAACATTCTGCCTACTCAAGGGTCCTCCTGCGAGTGGAGGGTGTTTTCACCTCTGTATCTCCATGGAGGCAACAGCGGGGAGTGAATTTATTCCACCCACTGGCTGTGAGTCAGTTGGATGGAAGAACCACGGATCTCTCCGGAGCTGGCAGCAGGCCTGTGCTAACAGGCCGTGTGGGTGCAGGACGTGTCAGTGTAGGCCCAGCATCTTGCTAACATCACGAAGCAACTTCCAGGCTCTGTCCTCTTGGCACCCTGAAGACGAGAACCTGCACCCGAGCAGAGCGAAGGTGGCTGCCCTTCTCCTTGGGGACACCAGTGCTGCCACCATAGCCGCAGCTTGGGGCTTGCACAACCCCTGCACTTCCCAGAACAGACCCAAGCAACTTCTAGGGGAGGTTTTTAGAGAATCCCGATCTTTGAAATTCAGCCCATCCTGTTTGACTTGGCAAACAGAATTTCCTCAGACCGAAAAAAAATTCAAGTTGGAGTTTCATCAAACTTCATGTCAAAACTCAAACACAAGATCTCTTGCTTCTAATTCCTCTTCAGAGTATGGGAAACCTCAGTGAACGTGAGGCAGCAGCCCTCAAACTTGACCTCTTTAAACCTACTTTCCAACATTTATTTTTAGAGACAAGGTTATGACCTCAGCAGTGGTCAGGTTTTCTGGAAGTAGGTTACCCAGCCCATTACGGTCTCATGTGCTTGACTAGAATATTCACCAAACTTGAATTAAAAGATATAGTTTGTGGTGCTCCTAGGATGTGTCTGCCAGCCTTAAGATTTGCAATTTGCTATGAACCTTGGGGCTCATATTTGAATGTATTCATACGGATCATCAAAGCATTGCTCCAGTCTGTTTTCTGTAACACCTGTAGTGAGGCTGTGAAAACGTTATAATCTCTGTTTCGCAGAAACTTAGCCCAAATTCCTGCCAATCCTGCTGCCGGGCAGTTACTGTTGCCAAGAACAGGGATGGCAAGTTCATGGTACCTGGGCTGGAAGCTGGATTACCTGCCAAAGGGTCTCAGGGCAGTTCTGAGTGACTGTAAAAGTTAAAATTACCAATAAACATTGGGTGATACTATAGAAAGCTCATGCTGTATATATTTAAAATACGGTTCAAGTTTAAAACGTGACCATTGGAATCAAAGTTTCTGTAGTGTCTTGAGCGCTAAGAGGTGCCTTCCCAGTGCAGAGCTTCCCGGGAAAGGTTCTGTGCCTAACTCTGCACTCCCTAGGGAGGAGGGAGTCTCTCTTGCATGGAGCAGGGCGTTTGTGCTGGTGATGCAAGTGATGTTTTAACCGTGTATGCTGACCCCACGCCTATGGCAGGTCCAGCTTCATTTTCCTGCATGCCCCTGTATGGTCATGGTTCTTTCTTGAAAGAAGAAGGGATGTTTTTATAACTGTTTTCCATAATACCTTTGCGATCCTATTCAGTTAATTTTTCCAATTCTGCAATTTTCCACATGTAAGAAAGAAATACAGGTGGTTCCAGGCTAATTAAAGTCATGCCTATAAAGAGCTCTGAGATCTTCAGACAGAAAAGAGCCTAGAGCTCCAGTGCTCTTTTCCTAATAACGTATTATTATGTTAATTTTAAGAAGCAAGATAAAACACTGCTTTTACAACACGTTTCTCTGCAGAGCTGCTAAGGCAAGACCCCCATGTTTAAGCACTGTTCGAGGGCTGCTTGGTTTTGGGCAGGAGCTTGGCAGCTGAAATCTGTCAGCCCTCACAAGTGCCTCGGAGCAGCTTCTCTCGGGCGCCTATTCAGCGCCTGCAGGTTTCACAGCCTCCCTTGTTGTTCCAGTGTCAAGGTCACGCAGCCGGCCCGGCTGAGGCGTGAAGAAATAGTGACACATACGAAATCAACACAATAGTTGTCGCTGCCGCCTTTAGGCGCTTTGTAGTCGGGCCTAATTTTATATTGTCGACAATGGTGGTGTTGTGGAGCCTGGGGAGAATGCCTTTGCTCAGAGCTGCCTCCCTTACTGTTTTAACCTGGCATTAGTGTGGACTGACCTTCTTTTCCCCTCTTTGTGCTTGTTCTGGGACCTCTTTGCATTGGAAAGTGATCCATATTAGCACTGAATGCCCTGGAAGTTTCTCCTTTGTCTTGTATGCTCAGGAGGAGCCAATAGTTTGGGCTTTCTATCTGACCCACAGTCAATCAGGGAAAAGAAGAAATTACCCCCTTCACAGCTGCCAGTGTTAATCTGTTCATTAGCTGGATTAGCTGAGGTTTTGTTAGATGGATGAGTTGCCTGTCTGTGAGATGCGCAGTATAGGCAGGGTGACCTGGCCGTAACCTGTGTGCAGTGAGTGACAGGGCAGCCTGCTGCAGAGCTGGGTCTCTGCTAATGAAGGGTGCAATAAAGGAGGTTATAAAGGCAGTAATGATCTCGCTGAGGGCTTCCCGGGAGAAGGAGAGAAAAGCAAGGTTTTATTCCCATCGTTCTTCACAAGTTAAACTGCCAGCTGACTCCATGGCTCTTTGCAAGAATAAGCAGTCTAAGTGCACTATGTACCTGACCAGATTTACAGTCAGCCTTAGTCTCCTAAAGACCAGTTCTTAAAAAATAAAACTGCTAATCCAGCAGTAATCCTCCAAAGGGCTGGCTTTGTGATGTCTCAATAGGACACATCTTATGTGCAATTAATACCCTCAAGTCAATGCTACATGTTGCAAGATAAGAGCACTTTTCACAAGTGCATTTGTGACTTGCTCTCTAGAATGCTCAGGGGATGGTACATTGGTCCCCTGAAGTGTAACTACACTTAAAGTAGATTGTTATAGTAAATTGTTATGCAATCCTTTTACATGTGTGCTGGTTTGAATGCAAATATTTCCTCAGTATGTGCGGAAGAGAAACATGCCCTCTGCTGTTGCAGATCTGTGATTAACAGACTGCCTCTCGTTAGGTGATGTTTTAGCATCTGTCCGTCCCGTTGAGATTTTATAGCAGCTCTCTCCAAATCTGCTAGTTCCCCTTATTGTCAAAATGTTTCTATTACTGTGCTTCGAATGAACTGCCAAGATGATGCCTTAGTAGAAAGGCTGTGGTAGTTCCCAAGTTGCCCTTAATTGTCTGCATCCAGTAACTCCCTGGATGAAATGAGGAAAACGTCTGGATTGGCACAGAGCATAGGAGAAAAAGGGAAATACGGGAGTTGCTCTGTCTTGTAGGGGTTTGTGAGGGTGCCTTTACTGGAAGATATTTCCATCTCTGTCATGTTTGCAGTTTAAAAAACATGTGGGAAGGCATTATGAGCACCATAATGGCTTTAGAGAGCAAGGTGGAAATAGTTTCCAGTGTAATTACCGCGAGTGCTGCAGCGTTATCCTGTGGGATGTGGAAAGCACAGCGGAAAAGATACCAAAAGCGCTGTCACTTCTTAGCAAATATCTTTAAATCATCCAGATTATTGGTGATGAAAAGGAGAAAAAACATATCTAACCCTGTATGTAATGGGGCCCAGAAATAATGGCTAGTTATGTTTTTTTTAAAACTGTTTCTACAAGAAATGGGGATTAAGGCACTGATTTATGGTAGTGTCATGTTCGTGATGGACTATCACCCCTCCTTTTCTCTGCTTTGTGCTTCATTAGAGACAGGAGAGCAGCTGCTTTTGTGTGTAAACTGCCCCGTATAGGCCCCTGTCAATGCCATATGTTTCAGAGAAGTGTAAAACACATGGGACTCGCAAGTTAGTAGGACACAGCTTTTCAGAGGTGAAGGAGGTTGCTCAGGGCAGCCTGAATTGAGCCAAAGGTGCAGGGAAAAACAGTTTGTGCTGATAGAAGTAAGGAACATTAGTAACAGACAGGCATATGGGACTGAGTTTAGATGGATAGCTGTGTTATGGAGCCCTCCTTGTGATTTCTTCTTAAAAAATGGGAAAGTGCTAAAATTCTGGTGTACGGAAGCAGATGGGACAGCAGCAGCGAGAGCAGTTTTAGGTCTGGCAAGTTGACTGAGGAGTGATGTAATTCCTGTAATTCCTTGTCCTCCCTCCAGGTTAAGACTGCAGGGACACGGGCTTCCTGGGGCTTCCCGGCTGCTTGTGGAGAGCCAAGCGGTGGGACCCGGGAAAGCCGCCGGATGCCCCAGGCCCCGTGGGCTGTGCTGGGCTGGTGACCCAACCCTTGTCTCCATCCCTGCCTTTGTGTCCGATCCTTGGCTCTGTCACCAGGTTCCCTTCCGCTCCCCACTGCATCCGCCCACTCTGCCCTCTGCAGGTGCCGGCACCAAAGGTGATGGGGGGAAACCCAGGCCCTGCTGGGGACAGGGCACTTGGACAGCTCCAGACAGGGTTTGCACCCCTGCAGCTCCAGCACGAGCCTGTTGGGTGTGAGCGGAGGTCCCCGAAAGGCAGAAAGTGTCAATTTGTTCATGCAGTAAGTGGAGGCGCCTGCAGGCACCTGCTGGCTGCTGCTCTCCTTGCACCTCCAGAGCTGGGGATTGCTGAGGGCCCTGCCAGGGACCTGTTGTCTCTTTCCTCCAACAGGCAATTCATGGCATGCTTAAAAGGAATGAAAATACCTTCACTTGATTCATCAAGCTCCAAGCTGAAACTCTATTTTAATGCGTTAAGGTTGTCTCTTATTGCTCAACAGTTTGTAAGCGTTAGTTAAGACAATACAAAGCACATTAAAGGTATGGCTATAAGGAGGAATGAACAGTGTGCCCTAAAATAATTGCTTTGCCCTATTGCTTTGTAAAGGTGATGAGTGTCACCTATAATTACTGAAATTTAATTTTGTTTATTGATTAGAATATCTTCTCCTTATGGCCCCTCTCAGAAAGTAGAAAAATGGCAGAAGGTGAGCGGCATTTTTAAAATCTGATTTTATTTGAATGTGTTTTATGCAAATGAGACTTTAAATGAGAATGTTTGAATGCCCTGAAGATATATTATAGTCTTGATGAGACTGTGCAGCATTCAGTATTCATATTGAATTTATAGGCTATTGATATAAGAGAAAAAGTCTATTTTTAAAAAAAATAAAAAATAGCATTTTTGCCACAGTGCTGACATTTTTGTGTAACCTTTCCACATCCACTATCTCCTGCAATAAAAAAATTCAGAGAGTAAGATAAATCTTTTTATTAAAAACTATGGAAAAGTAGACTCCAAAGTGTAGTGAAATAATGTTGTTATCATTTGCTATCTTTAAAATCAGCTAAACTTGAATTTTTGAATTTCCGAACCTTCTAACACAGTGGTAGTTATCAACATTTGAACTTTCCATCTGCAGAGCGATCTCAACTGAAAAGCTTGAATTGGAAAATGCTCAACCCTGACAAAAAGGAAAGTCTTTGGAACCTGAGCCCTGCCACTGCTTCTGCTCTGGGTCTGGCTTGCGCATTGCGCGACGTTTCGGTGTGAGCGCTACCAGGTCTGCATCACTAAGTGACAGCCACGGAGGTGTTGGACAGGGGCACTTTGGGCGCCCAAGCGGGTTTCCCTCTGGCGCAGCCGCCTACCTGTTGTTTGGTAATGAGGATATAAATTGTACTGGCCCTGCGTCCTGCCGAACATGCTATGGATCCCTCGGGGATGTGCGGGTACAGCCGGGTCCTGCCGAACGCGGCTGTGAATCCATTGGGGAAGCGTGGGCGCAGCCTCTGCCTGGCCGCCCCTGGGCCACTGTCCACACTCAAGCAAAGGGGCGGAGAGGTCCCGTGAAGGGAGGCTCTGAACAGGCTCGTTTTGTTACATGGGGCACTGGCGGTGGAATGAACCACTCTTTGCTTCATTATAGATTTAATCCACCCTTAAAGGAAAGATGTAGTTTGACTTACATTTGAAAACCCTGTGACAAAGATGTGTTGCAGATCCCATATCCATTCTGTAGGCAGAATTTGTGTATTATTTCAATGCCTAACTGGCATAATTTCTGTAATTAGGCCTTTCCGAGTGCCTGAGGAAGGTGCTGAGCTCTCCGAGGTGCGGAGCAGCCCTGGGCACCGAGCCGCAGCACTAGGCATGAACAAGGACGGTTGTTTCCTGGCCACAAACAAGGGCAGTTGTGTCCTGGCTTGGTCAATTGTGCAGCCACAGGATGGTCCTTTTCTCCAGGCTGTCCTGCAAGCAGAGCCAAATCTATGAGGAGTGTTTTACTTAACGTGATGCGTGCAAACGGAATTTGCAGTTCAGCTCGTGATGTTGCCTGCTGGGTGTCTCTGTGCTTTGCTGTAACTTGGTTGCTTGTCTGCAGCTGCTCTGCCACAGCCTCCCCTACACACACACCACTTATTTTTCCGTAGCGAGTCTCAGAGATGCGTAGAGCAAGGGGGGCTCACAGCTCACAGGGCGAGCAGCTCCCAGCACCCCACGGCACTGGGTGCAGGTGCAAGAGGAGGCGGAGGTGCGAGAGTTGCAGTTCATTCAGTGTCTGCTCTAGCTCCCTGCAGAACAGCTCCCTGCTGAAGGCAGGAGCTCTGCGTGCCTTCCTCGCAAAGGGACTTCCACAGTTGGCGTGCCAGGTTCCCTGCTTCCTGCTAGCTCAGAGGCAGAAGTCGCTTGGAGTCGTTGCAGGAACGGAACCAAGTGGAGGTGTCAGAGTCGTTCCCTAAAAAGGAGGCTACAGAGAGGGTGACAGGGCATCGGTGACAGCCAAGCGCTGTGGTGGCTGCGGAGAGTGACCCCTTGTAAGCCAATGTCACTGCTCCAGGATGCCTTCCTGAACTGAGGAGAAGAGAAGCAGTGCAGCGCAGTGTCGTTACCTTTGTGTGTGTGCGTAGCATTTGGTGATGGAGGGTTAGCTGAATTTCTCATGTAGGCAGAGATTCAGTCTTGTGCCTGCTACTGAGTGGAAATTTAAAGTGATGCAAATAAGAGCCAAGAGAACCTTTTGCTCTGGGCTGTGAAGGCCAGCTGGGAAATGGGAGGAAAAGCCGAAGAGGAGGCTGCTAGTACAGGTAAAGTGCCTGTTTCAAGCTCAAGTCCACTTGCCAGAGATGTCTGAATTCAGGTACCAGAGTGACTTTCAGAGGGGAAAGGGAAGTTGGGACCCATATTTGTCCCAGAAGGTGGTAAGCGAAATAGGAATGTGCTGTGCTGAGAACTGCTCTCTGAGAAGGTGCCCCATTCCCCTGTTGAAGGTGAACCCACAAGCACATACCTTTTCCCACCAAGCGAGCAAGGAAGGCAGGTGCTTATCTGAAGATTAGGTCTTAAACATTTAAAATAAAGTCATATCTATGATATAATATGCATAGACTGCCCATATACACTGATAAATTGTAGAAAGTTGCTCTTTGATCATTTGTTTTAAGCAGATTTACATTTAAAAATGATTGATATATTGAAGTAAGCTCCTTCATGATGTCTCAAATGGGTTGCCCAAAAGGTTGAGTTTGATATACTGAAATCTTGCTGCTGCTGCTGCTTCTCTTTCATTTCATTTCATTAATAAGACTGCAGACTTGGAGTTAGTACCTGGTTGCTTCATTTGTACTTTTTTTTTGATGCTAAATTATTTCTCTTATCCTGTTGTTTTGGTGATCATCTAAGTTCATGCCTTGCTGATGTAATTTTCTGTTAATTTTGTGCCCTGCTTCTCATACCCTAGGATGAGAAGCTTGTTGCACCACTTTCCCCCATAAGCTAACCCTAACTTTCATTTCCCATCTCTGATAGATTTGAATTGCTTTTGATGATATTTGAGCTCGTTGTACAAAGCTCCTTACAAGAGCTATTAATTGCAATGGAAATATCCCGGTGTACCAATTTGACATAATAATCTATAATGCTTGAATGGCTTTATAAAGAATACGGAAAATACGAATGCCGGCATGACCTATATGTGAGACAAAAGGCATTCCCTTAGGGAATGAAGATAATTTGCTTTTGTCTCATACATTATGCATCTCACAACCCATTTCCATGAAAAATATTTTTTGTTGTGTATCAAAGAGGTGTTCAGGTTGTGAGGGCCACATTAGCCTCTCTTCACTGGGATGTTGGCATTTTGTTAGCCCTTCTGCAGTCCGGGTGCTTTAGTTCCCGTTACCTATTCAGAGTTTCTGATTTGGCTCTGGGTAGAGCTCTGGGTAGAGCTTTCTGCTTCCCTCCTCATTTCTTGATGAGTTAATGCTGCTGATTCCTTTTCTGGGGAAAGATGCACAGAAAAGGGAAACTTTGAAATGAAAAGTATACCGTAAGTGCTTTCATGGTACAAGTTAGGAAATTCTTCCATGCTAGTGCTTAATAATTGACTTGCATTGTGTTAAAAATGCAAATGTAATGGAGGTCTTAGTGACCCCTCTAAAACTGATGGATTCTCTGACAGGCAGAGAACAAGGTTGGTCTCTCCTAAAGCTTTGTGTTGGCTTTTGAGACGCTCTGGGCGATTTATGAGCAGGACCCACAGTTAATAGTTCATTAACTGCAAGTGCTTAATAGCTCAGAGTACAATGGGCACTCAGCCCTGTCAGCTCGAAACCACCTCGGCCACAACATGTAAGGAAATTGGCCCCTTAATGACAGCTGAGGTGGCAGGGATGGATTCTGCAGCCAGTCCCTACCAGTGCTTAGGAGGAATACATTGGCATTGGCTTCGTCTGAGAGTGTCTTGCCAAATTTGTTGTGTATTGCTTCCCTTTTTTCTTGGTTTGTTAAATGAAAGAATTAGGGCATGGTCTTTGCAAACTAGAAATGTCTTAGTTCTGCATCTCCTTCTGAATATTGCGGTGTTTTTGTAGGTTAAGTGATAAAGAGCTAGATGCAGCCTTCTAAATGGTCTCATGCCATTGATCTCTGTAAGGGAACTATAAGGCATCTTGTTTGTCTTTCTCTGTCTGTTTAATGAGCAAACTCTTTGCTAAGCTACCTTGCCTATGAAGTTTTGAATTCTATGTATGTCTCTTCATTTAAGGTATTTGCATGAAAATTATTGCATGAAAAATAAAAGACTAGGCCAAGCTCTGCACATAAATGATGTCTAGTAAATCCACTCCTCCTAAATTTCTATTCAGCTGCTTAGTTGCTGTATTTTATTTTTCCAATTGGCATTTTTTTTGGCAATTTTATTTTTTGGTGTATTTGTTCTTAGGTTGTTTATCATTCAGCATGATGCAGTGCAAGCTGCTATTACAGCTGATGTCTGTAGAAGGTAAGACAGGAAGGATTTTGTTTCTGTTCTGGCGTTACTTGACTTTGTTCCTCTGGGTCCGTCATTAACGTATTTACATTTTGAACTTAATGGATAAGCACTTTTTTGCTAACTGTCCCGTCATTCATGTTGTTTTCCCTTGTCCAGCAGCCTATGTGGCATCTCCTTTGCTAGGGAGCTATGGAATTTGACCATTATTCAAGTGTCAGCATGAGCAGTTTTTCAGCCAAGGGCCCAAATGGCTTCCTTGTTACTCCAGTGCCACTGGCTAAGGTTAGTGCTTTAAAACCTGTCCCTTGGGTGTCAGCCAGGATGCGAGGCGGAGGCGGGAAGCTGAGGAGGGAGCCACGCGCCGAGGAATGAGCGGCCGAGCGCGGGCCGAGCAGGCAGGTCCTTGGGAGGTGTGTGCCAGCCATTCCGTGCGTCCGTGTGGTGGTCGGGACTATCACGGCACTCGCAGCACGGCCATACAGCTCTTGTGGCCCCCGAGGTGCAGCGTGAGAGCGAGCCCCGAGCGTCGCTGCTCTGCACGGCGCCCCGTTACCTGCGGCCGCTGCGCTGCGCTGCCCGCCGCCGAAACACGGCTGCTCAGGGGTCTGTAGGAGCCCAAGAGCTGCTTTTACCTTTTCTTTTTTCTTTCTTTTTTTTTTTTTTATTTTTTTCCTTGTCTTGTGGTTGCTCGTTCTGGCTAACTTGCTGTTGGGATTATGAGAGGAAAGCTGATAGGGGACTGGCGGCCACTCTTGCTCTTGTGGGTAGAACAGCGGCAGTGCTTAGCCAGGCTGAGCACAATAGGCCCAGAAATTCTTTTCTTTACGGGCTAATCCTGATTGGCAGGGCTAGTCTCTAACAAGGTGTTAAATACTACAGATTCCTGTTAACTGCAGTGGGAATAGCATGTAAGCGTTTAAATTGCACTGGATGCCGGCAAATCTTTGGTGTTTACGAGGAGGAAGGCATCTCTCTGCTTTGTCCTTTTTGCCGGGGAAGATGTGAAATTGTTATTGATGGATATGTTCTCTTCCCAAGGGTATCATTCAAGTCTGGTGCTGGTTTGGGGTTTTTTTCTTTCCAATCTTGTGCAAGATTCTTATTACTGCATGATCAGTCATTTTAACTGTATGTTACTGATGTATTTGTCTCTTTAGTGTTTTATATATCTGTTCTCCGTGTTTTTTTTCCCACTTTTGTGTATTCTAGAACATCCTCTCTTCTTTTATGCCTAGCTAGCTCGCCTCCTTATTAAACCTTGCTGTCTTTGTCATCATTGCATGTAATCCATAATCCAGCCCTCTCATCTTGGCAATTAAAGCACAAAGGAAAAACAGAGCCTGTGATAAAAAAACAAAAGCAAATATGACATGAAACAAATGATGTGGTGCACTTGCTTGACAAGCAATGACCTCTAAAGAAAAATATTCCCTCCCTTGTTATCTGCTGTCCTTTCTCATTTCCCAGGGTGACTGCTGTGGTTTTTCACTGTTATTGTGACTTTCGACTCCTCCTGCTCCTGCCAACATGAAAAGAGGGAGGATTTTCAGAGGTTCAAGTGGGGGCTGATTTCTATTTCTTAGACCGATTTCTACTTTTTAAGGATCTGAACAGTCTACCATGCGCAGCCCCTTCTCCCTGGCCTAGTTCATAGAATCATAGAATGCCCAAGGTTGGAAGGGACCTCAGAGGTCATCGAGTCCAACCCCCCTGCACACGCA
>JAVCKT010096843.1:0-12464 GCA_032273925.1 Rhynchotus rufescens | reverse complement strand
GGGACAGGATGTGTCTACATATGAATCTATGTTTTGTGACCCTTTGGCTTTAAATAAGGGAATTAACTATTCAGTACAGTATTTCATTGCTCCAATTGTTTCACATCCATCTAGAAACTTCAATAGTGACAGAGTCATCGAACCATTGAATCATTATAGTTGGAAAAGACCTTCAAGATCATCAAATCCAACTGTAAACCCTTTGACATGATGCCTGTTAAACCGTATCCCTAAATGCCTCATCTACATGTTTCTTGAATACATTCAGGGATGGTGACTCCACCACTTCCCTAGTCAGCCTGTTCCAATGCTCCACCACTCTTTCCGTGTAGAAATTCTTCCTAATGTCTAACCTGAACCTTCCTCGGTGCAACTTGAGGCTATTTCCTCTTGTTCTATCTGTAGTTATTCTGGAGAAGAGATCGACCTTGCCTCACTACATCCTTCTTTCAGGTAGTTGTAGATAGTGATAAAGTCTCCTCTAAGTCTCCTCCAGACTAAATAACCCCAGCTCCCTCAGCTGCTCCTCATAAGGTCTGTGCTTCAGCCCCTTCATCTGCTTTGTTGCCCTTCTTTGCCCAGCACCTGAATGCCCTTCTTGTAGTGAAGGGCCCCAAACTGAACACAGTATTCCAGCTGCAGCCTCACCACCGCCGAGTTCAGGCAGATGGTCACTTCCCTGGTCCTGTTGGCTACACTGTTCCAAGTCAGGAGGCTGTTGGTCTTCGTAGCCACCTGGGCACAAGGCTGGCTCATGTTCAACTTGCTGTTGACCAACACTCCCAGATCCTTTTCTTTCGCGCAGCTCCCCAGCCACTCTGCCTCAAGCCTGCAGTGCAGCATGGGGTTGTTGCGACTCAAGTGCAGGATCTGGCACTTGGCCTTGTTAAATCTCATACAGTTGGTCTCTGTCCATTGATCCAGCTGTCCAGATCCCTCCACAGAGCCTTTCTACCCTCAAGTAGATCTGCTCTTCCTCCCAGGTTGGTGTCACCTCCAAATTTGCTGAGAGTGCACTCAATCCTCTTCTCCAGATCATCCATAAAGATATTAAAGAGGACTGGCCCCAACACTGACCTCTGGGGAATACCGCTTGTGACTGGTTGCCTGTCAGACTTAACTCCATTCACTACCACTCTCTGGGCCCAGCCATTCAGCCATTTCTTCATCTAGTGAGGAGTACATGTGTCTAAGTCACGAGCTGCCAGCTTCTCCAGGAGAAGGCAGTGAGAGACAGTGTCAAAGATCTTATTGAAGTCTAAGCAGACCATGTCCACAGCTTTTCCCTCATCCTTTAGGTAAGTCACCTGGTCATAGATGATTAGGTTGGTGAGTCAGGAACTGCTTTTCATGAACCTGTGCCGGCTGGGCCTGATCCCCTGGCTGTCACACATATGTTGTGTGATTGCCCTCAAGATGATCTGCTCCGTATCTTTTCCCGATACTGATGTCAGACTGGCAGGCCTGTAGTTTCCCAGATCCTCCATCTGACCCTTCTTGTTGATGGGTGTCCCATTGGCCAGTCTCTAGTCATCTGGGACCTCCTCTGTTGACCTGAACCGATGACAGATGAAGGAGAGGAGCTTGGTGAGCACTTCCTCCATGTCCCTCAGAAAACTTGGGTGGATCCCATGTGGTCCCATAGACTTGTGAGTGTTGAAGCAGGGTAACAGGATGGAGTCATTCTAGCGTGTTTACATGTAGTTTACTAAAGTTATGGAATAAAATCATTATGAAACTGCAAACACTAAGCATTACATATTTGTAAAACAATTTGTCTAGTAGATTGATAGTAAGAAGTTGAAGTAATAAATTGTACTAGTATTTCAGGATATGCAGAGATCAGATAGTATGTTGAAATTAAAATATTGGATGAACAGAATGTTTTATACTAAATGTGATAGAGGTGCAACATATGAGAAAGACAATCATAATGTTAATAAAGATATTCCAAGAAATTCCATCTGGACATTTGTGATATGAAGTAGTTCGTTTGACTCTTCATGCTTTCATATTGAATTACTGATCCTTTCAGCTCTAAATTCAGATGGGTTCTGATTACCTTTTCTTACAGAAGTGAAGAACTAACAGGATGAATAACTCTGTGTGAAAGATAACTATCCACAGAAGGTAGTTTCATTATCAAAAATTAATGTTTCGTATTTTCATGTTTCCTTTAGAAATCATGGCATAACATTTTTAAGGAAAAAAAGCCCTTCTGGATCAAAAACTTTCAACGATCTTCAGCTAGTACCAGTGAATTTATGCTTAAAAAGAACTTATATACCAAAAAAAAAAAAAAAAAAGCAAGAAATAATTAAAAAGTTAAATATTTTCCACAAAAGCTACCAAAATTTAAGATGTTGAAATATCCAAACTTGATCAATATTTGCTTTCTTTTGCGTTTTATGAGTTCTGTATTTTCAATTTTCTGTCTATATCAAAATCTTATATGATTTATACTCAATAACTTAAGACCATATTTTTAAACATATTAAAAAGTTGGGGTGCTTTCAAGAACTGTATTAATTGCCCCAATTTTCAGACATATAAATGCCTTTTAATATGTAGCCCTTAGTTCTTCATCCTTGCATGAAAATGCAATAATAATCTATTTAAGCATGTTGGAAAATCGTATGTAATATTATGAGCTACTGTAAGTTGTTACAGGTGCTCCAGATCCTTATCTGATCACAAAGGTTTACTTAATTTGGCAATGTTCTCCTGAAATAAATGAAATTATGTTGATTTATGGTAATTGAGAAGCTGGCCACCATATTCATTCTGGAAGTTTTCTATGCAGTTTTATCCAGATTAAGATCATGCCTCCTGAGTGCAATTGCTTTTACTCTGGCCCTTTCTTTATGCTCTAATCAGTTTTACTATAAATTTTGGTGGTTTAATTGTAAATGTAGATACCAAAATATTTCAAATATTAAAATCAAGACCTGAATCTAGTGTCTTGTATTATTATTATTATTAAACATCAACATTAAACCAAGGGGAATTTCCTGCAAATAGACTATTTTATTGCTTAAAAGAGGTCTAAATGTGAACTAGAATTAATCAAAGACATGAAGTTTCACTTTATCAGAAGTTCTTTCAGACAGTTAACAATTCTCAACACAAAGTTAGTAGTTCTCAGCAGAGTTGATTTATCTTAATACAAAATAGGACAAAAATTGTTATGATTATTCTAGCAAATTATGAAAATTCGTTAGATAAAGCTGTAATCCCATACCAGTACCTCACTATCTTCTTAGTTCTTGATGGTTAATCTCTAGGGTAATCCTGTGACCAGCACACATAAACCCCACTGCTCCACACACATGACAAAGCATTGAAGTTGGACAGCAGCTTGTTTGTTAAAATACATTTTTTCCTGCTTATTTGAACTGCTGACATTGAAAACTGGAAGAAGAAAATAAAATAAAAGCCCGATGGATTTAGAAAGTTGACTAAGATAAATCGAGTTCAATGAGGCAGTGTACTCTGCTCAAAGACCTGTCCTCAGGTTTTTCAATTAACTTATGTGTGCTAGTCAGCCTAAAACAAATCTTTTGTAGAAGTACAGTAGCTGTGTTCATATAAAATCAATAATTCAGGTCAAAATGGGAAACTGATTGTTTCCCAGAGGAAGTCTTTTGCTTTTCCTTTTCACTGTCTATATAACACTTGTACATCAACCATCCTTGCGAGTAGAGCAATGTCATCAGCTCCCTTCTCATTGTTGTTCAGTATCCAAAAGCTAGGCAGGTCACTGCCTACTAGAAAGACAACTGAGATTTGAATTTAATTAAGCAATTACTTTATACTATTTGAAGCCAGGAACAGCTGCTGAAACTGATTAAATACTGAAACAAAGCCTGAGGTGTTTGATCAGTCCAGAAAGTCCAAAAACTTTACTACAAGTAAATAACAAAATGATAAAGATTATTCTTGTCTTTGCATAACAAATCATAATATAAAAATCATAGGAGGAGTTACTTCCATTCTGAGAGCAATGTTCCCAAAATCTCTTTCCTGAACTGTCAAGGTAGATGATAATATATAGACCTTTACCTTTGTCAGACTCAAAAATTGAATAGAGTATGTTTTTCTTCATTGAGATAAGCCAAATTTGAGTCCACTCTGAGATGAAAAATCCAGTAAATGAAGATTCATACATGCCCTGTTTTCTTCCTGAATATTTAAAAAATAGTCTTTGGTGGTATGAAAGATATGCTGTTTTTTTGAAGGCAGTAATAGATTAAAGATCTAGATAATAGATCTAAAATAATACAATGGACAAGCTCCCTAGATTTTGGTACGAAACACTGAAACATACACTTACATTGTTCTTGCTTTTAGCCAACATAACCTTTGCTGGCAAGAAAAATCCAATCTCACAGTATCCCTCTAAGGTATGTGTTACTCCTCCCTTATTAATTAGTAGTTTATAAAACTGAGAGCTGTGAAGCACAAATGATTTGCCCAAGTCTGTTTCAAGTGTGCCGCATCTCTAAGACTAGATCCCTGAATACTTTCATATAAAATGTTGAATTTTAAATATTAAACAATGAATCATTTAATTGTGTCTGTGAAGTGTTACCTCTGTGTAAAAAGCAACAATTTGCAATGCACAAATACATATTTGGTACATGCTTGTTTTATAAAATTATTTGCTCATATGTTGAAATCACAACTTAGGTGCCTATTTTAGCTGAGGAAGAAGGTGCTTTCAGAGGCAGTTTTCATCAGCAGATAGAAGGAAGGGAAAACATAGTCAACAGTTCCAGTTTGAATACATGATAGCAAGGCATAATTTATTTTTCTTGAGTGTTACTGTCTGGATTTTTTCCTCTTAGAGTCCCAATAATTTTTTTTCTTTACTATACTGAAGAAGGCAGTGAAATAGTTGAGTAGTCGCAAGCTCATCTATGTCAAATGATGAATTAGATTTCATATCATTTTCTTTATTATTTTCTAACAAGTTAGGTTCATGCACAAGCTAGCTTGGGTGCTGTAGTGAACTCAGAACTTAGTGTGTTCTGAATCAAGAAGTTTTTTTCCCCTAATCAATTGAATATAATCAAATGCTAACATGCAGCTTCTTTGAACTTACCACCTCCAATTTTGTGGAGCTCTTTGATACTTAAATACCTCTAAACCAAGAAATTAGAGAAAGAGAGGTTTCAGATATATTGCTGTTGCATGTGTTGTAGCAGACCTAGCAAGACATCACATACTGTTTAAATGATACTTAGAAACATATTGAGTTTTTCCTCAACACAGGAAGCCAAGTGTCTCCATTGAAGCCACAGTTTGTTGTTTCTGTAGATGTTAATAAAACTTCTGAGCCCTGTTAGTTTAAACTCACTTAAATTTTTGCGCTATTTATGATACCTTAAGCTTGATATCAATTTTTATTCTTGCTATACTGACTGAATCCAATTAACATGCACCCCGCTTGATTGTATAAATAGCCTCATCTTTTCAAAAATTCTTAAAATTCTTTAAGTTTTTTTTCATGTAAGGTCAGGTGCTCCATGATAACTTTAGATATCACAGATCCATACAGAAACAGAAATTGCTTAAACAAAGCAAAACAAACAAACAAAACCAACCCTGCAACACTTTGCCAAGTGTTGCTCACAGTGAAATTACATGAGGGAAAGAAAGGAAGAAAGAAAAGGGAAGGGAGAGATGGACAAAGGAAAAAGAATAAAAGGTAATATGTGTATTTTTCTCCTAGAAATGAGTGATAATGGAGAATATGCTTTCCGTGATGCTCTTACGACATATACAGCTGAAGAAACTGCATGCAAAAACCTAACCTGTATGTATATGTGAGAAACACCAAAAGTACAGTTTCACTTCCTGTTTCAGTAGGAAAAAAATCTAAATGAGGTCAGGGAAATCATAACTAGTTTTAGTTTTTGAAACAGAAATGTTTGCATTTCAGAAGGTTTTTTCCCACTGCCTGTTTCCAGTAACTTGAAAGGTAGTCCTTTAAAAAAAAGGATTTGTGATTTTTCTCATCTCTTACTTCTTCAAAAGTTAAGTAGTTTGTTTTTGTTATTACAAAGATATTCATAAACCTTCAAGACTGTAAGAGTTTCAATACAAGTGTTTATTGTCTTAACAGCCTGTTAATAGAATATTTAAAGATCTCCTATACTAGAAATCTATTACATTACTATAGAGAACTTCCAGTAATTTTTCTGAGAGTGGATCGCAATATATGCAATCTAATTAAAAAAGGAAAAAAAATTGGACATTCTATACAGTTATCCTATTATTGATAGTTATAACCTTGAACTGAAACTGAAGGTAGTACGAAGAGTACTGTTTGACTACTTAAAAAAGCGCTCCTTAACATTTATGGTGTTGTCAGACATACCGTCTGTCCTTTATTTTAATTAAATAAGAAAAAACGTTAACTATGCTTGCTTAAAAAAAAAGAGCCAATTCAATGTAACTTAGTGTAAAATCAAATTTAGTGTAATTTAGTGTAAAATCTATTTATTTATTTTACTCAAAACACTTTCTTAACAATTGCCAATTGCTTCCTTTGTAAAAGTTTGACTGTGTTGTCAAGTGCAGGTTTAAATTCAAGAATGCCATATTATTACGGATATGGATACAAGTGGACCAGAATGTGATTTCTTGAGGCTATGTTGGTATGATTTTTTTAAGGACAACTTATTGCTTTGTTTCTATCTAGTGTGGACTGATCTAGTGTACCATTTAACCAAGGGAAAAAGACATAAAAAATCAAGACTGTCTATGTTACAGACAAATAGGACTTGTGTCTGTACACAGAAGCAATAGTGAAGGTCTGACAGTGTCAGGGCTACTATCATTTTTTTACTAGTCCTTCTAAAAGTTGCCCATAGCTAAGTGTATTTCTAGAGCTTTCATCTCCAAATGAGTCAGAGTTCAAGGATCATACTCAACACAACACATTTCTGGACTTCATTGAGCTCTGCAGTAAGTAGTAGTAAAAGATCCAAGGTTTCATTCTCCTACTTATTTGGATATGGTGAGAAGAAGTAGCTTAACATTATGAAAGATGAACAGTTTAGTAAATTGCTGAAAATTTGGTAGACTTGTCTACTTGACTACCAAAAAAAGTCTTGGCCAACTCCACCTCTCAGTCAGTCAAACTTTTGTTTTTCCTAGCTGTTTCTAGCCATTCCATTTGTCTTCTGGCCCATTTATTTTGTTGCATCCACCTCTTTTTACCCTTACTTTCTCATTCTTGCTCTTTATTCTTTTCTGCCCATGATATTTCTCTCCATCTCTCTCATTTATGCATTCTTTTAAAATTCCTAGTTCTTCTCTCGTTTCACCTGGTGGTTCATTTGTTTTTTTTACCTAAATGATGTATGATTAATTCTACAATAGCAGGAAAAATTGAGCATAAAATGCTGCACAGTAAGTTTAAACCCTATGTAAACTTTTAGAAAACAGACCATTCACAGTTAACAACATGGTTGAGGAACAATGCAGGACTAGACTGCAAAAAGCATTAAGGTTTGTCATACTACACTTAAAAAATCATTTTCTCACTTGATTAATTTTCTTTTATTGACAGAAACCATAAGTAATGATGTCTAGTGCCTTCAAGCCATACACATTCTTTTTTTCCTAGACTTTTTGCTATATTTCATTTCATATAATTTTGGAGAAAATAAAGAGGAGGGCAAATGCTCCTTTATAAAACTGATAAATCTTCAGCGGGTCATCTTCAAGAGTGTTGGAGTGAAATGAAGCCCATGTTTCTTTTCCCTTATATTGATCTGGCAACATTAATGGATTGTTGACTCTGTACTCCGTTGTTTCACAGGTTTAGTTGAATTTGCTTTCTATCTAAAAATAATTGCAGGTTGAGTAGCAGTTTTCCTCAACAATACTGCATTTCTTTTACAGGAGTTTTTTTTCCTGAAGTATTTTTTATCTATTTATATATATATATATATATAGAGAGAGAGAGAGAGAGATGTATACAATGGTTTGTGATGGGTTAATTTTCTAGACAAAGAATTGTGAAAGACACAAAGGGCATTCCTGCTCTCACTGAGTATGAATGATGTAGCCTTCTGATGAGAGTCCTTAGTAGCTCTGATATTTGAAATTTTTGCCTCTGTAATGATATACCCCTTTTAATTATAAAAGTCTATTAATAGAAATAAAAATAATCAGATGATGACTATATGCAGAAATTGGTTCATTTTTAGCAGCCCTTCATTGGTAATTTTTTTTCTGCACATTTTAATTCAATTATTAACCTACACAGATTGTTTAAAAGGCCAGCTAGTACACTCAGTGAAGTGTTGGATTTTTTAATTAATCAACACTCAAACAGCTACTTCTTCAGTTTTGTTTCCCAAGGAATTATATGCATGCAAATGTTACAACTTAATTACCTATAGTAAAAGCGCAAGCCTCTTTTCTTAATTTTAATTAGGAAATATTTCCCCTTTTAGAGTGAATACTTCATGGTAGATAATCAGAACTGAAACATCACCTGTGCTATGCTTGCTGCATAAAGTGTTTCTTTGATTACAAATATACATTTATACCATATTAACTCCAAAAGATTCAGTATGAGTTTGAAGATGTCACTGTATTCAATTCTTTGCAAATAAAGAATTCCTGAGACACAAAGTGATGGGACAAAAGACAGAATGAGAAATAATACACAAGAAAAGTGAAAGCTACTGAAAGTGGAAATAAACAGAAAGCAGGAATGTTGACCTTGAACGAAGTCCTAATATTTATATGCTTCAATTCAGTAAAATCTATGTTCTGTCATGGAAAAGAAAAGATAGTTGTAGCAGATAATTTCTGGCTAGTACAAGTGGTTTAGTTTGGTTTGGCTTATAAAATGTTGAATAAAAGCAAAACAAAACAAAGAGAGGAAAAAGAGGGCCATCACATGAAGATGAATCAGGCCAAGGTCTACTTGGATCAGCACAGTAGCAGCTGGAAGGCCACAGATAGGAAAAGGACATCGGATGTAGCAGCCCCATAGCAAATTGCCCAGAAAAGGAGAAGAAAAGGCCCTCCCCGGTGTGTGGTGGACTAACGTGTGCAAAGCCATCCTGCTTTAACTCTGCATTGACCTGATTGATTAACCTGTTGATTAGCAGGAATGTTTGAAACCATAAAAAGTGCAGTTCATAACTATCAGAAGTTATCCTCTACATTTCGAAGAGGCACCTCAGCACATGCCAAGAGATGGGGAATTCTGGACATTTTTGTGAGAATTGATTTTTGAACCATGAGCCACTGTTTGTATTCTCTGGATGTGTACAGTCATCCAGTATAGTAAAAATGATACTATATTATGAAGTGGATTTTGATTTTACCAAATATTTAAGTATCTGTGTTTACATTCATTATTTCAGTCAGCTAAGTTGGATGGCTCATGGAAAGCAAACATAAAAATGTTACAAACCTGGAATGAAATTTGCTTTCAATTTAAACTGCTCTTGAAGAAAAAAAAAATCATCCCTTCAATTAGCTGTCATTATGATAGTATTATCATAATTATCTTTTTTTTTTTTTATGGAAACCCTATGTTGAGTGATCATTTAATGATTTGTGGGGGAGTATTTTCTCTATTGATTTTTTAAATTTTATTTTCTATTTTTTTATCTTCCTGGAAACAATGTTAGGAATAAAATGGGAAGGCTACTAAGCTTGCAAGTATTTTACAACCTTGTGAAAATCCTGAGTTCTAAGAAATGCTTTTTTAACAGACAGCATAGGGCAATGCTAGAAGTCAGGAAGTAACTTTCCTGCTTTAAAATTAAAGCATTTGTCCTTTCTGGTTAATGTTAGGAGGGAAAGGATCTCTCAGTTACTTGCTTTGTTTTATTTTATTGTGGACCGCCTGCTCATCTTGTTATGTCAGGTTTGAAACTGCACTTTGAAAAATTCAGTGGGTAGCTATAGTTTCCTGAGATGAAATCATAGATGAAGGATTTTTTCCTTTATTGCTCTGCTGTTAAATTCCTTTTGTTTTGATTCTCCTTTATAAAATAATCTTTTTCTTGAAACATTTCTATGCATAGTTGATTATACAAGTGATATATAAGTATTCAGATGTTGTATAATGTAAAAACTGTAAATGCAAACTATAAACAGTATAATGATATTCCTAAAATTCACATGAAAGAAGAGAGAGAGAGAAGGATGCAAACAAAAAAGGCAAGTGACATGGAAGACATTAATACCACTCCAGTGATGATATACTTAATATGTGTTTTGAGGATAGAAATCCAAATATGCTTTTTAAATGCCGTAAGAGTTGAGTAAAATTTCAAGTGGCAGGAGCAGGCTGTCTCAGCTACATCAAGACAAAACTCAAGAAAAATGAGGAAAAATGAGCTAAAGGAAAACCTGGAATGTATTTCACTCTTCTATTTTGTAAAGTAATTAAAATGAAGCCAAAGGAAAGGGAAAACAACAAGTAATGTGCATAAAAAAGAGCAAGTTTAAATCAGCCCTCATGCTGTACATGAGCATGTACAGCACAGGCAATTAGGGCTATAGCAGGCAGGTGTAGTTAAACACACTCAAACACAGCTGCTGGTGACAGGTAGCTTGCTGGCGACCCTGCTAAAGGAAAATTACCATTATCAAGCATTTGGCAAATGGGGTTTGCGCTGCTGTTATGCAGCTCTGCCATTCGTAACGGCGAAGAGCATGCAGAGCGCGCAAGAGGAAGCTCGTGCATAGTATATGCACCTTGCAAAAACACACGTATAGACCTTGTACATGTCTCCTCAACAGATATCCTGAGCAAAAGGCCCCCTTCTTCGGGCTCAGGGGCAGCTCTCGTGTTTCCGTGTGCAAAGATACTGGTGGATGTGATTAAGTTGATATTGGGTTTACTCCCCATCCCAAGGTGGTTTTGGGATCATGGGTGGATGGGATACTGTGCTCAGGGCTGCTTTACCCACAGCATCAGGCAAAGGCACTTTCACTTTTATTTATTTTTCTAATCAGCAAGCCCCACTTGTAGAAAGCTGCCAGGGAGAAGGTATCTGCACACAGCTGATTTACCATGACTAGTGGCCTCCGTGTGACGTTTATAGATAGGCTGACAGCTTTTGTTAGTCACCAGAGGACGGTGACATTAAACAGTATCCAAAGCCACCCAGACAACCCCTGACATTTGCATGTTAGTGGGGAAAAAAAAAAAGGAAGAAAGGAAGGAAGAAGAAAAGGAAGAAAGAAAGCACGGCTGCCTAAAGCAACAGCTCTTTGTGGACAGGCAAATATGGAAAAGGGGATTATTTGCTGACAGACTCTATCACCACACCAAGGACTGATGATGATTGATAAAAGATGGCTGTGTTGGGGGAAAACAGCAGTTTCTGAAGCAGATTACAACAAAGTGTTTTAAAAAATGTGCCTCCTTTGCTGTGAGGCTGGCCGGCATTTAAGTAGCTGATTTAGGCAGGTTGTGAGGCTGAGGAAAGGGTTAATGTGGGAAATAACTGGAGCTAAAAGTGACTGTAACTGAGTCCAGAAGGAGCTGCCACTATTTTGTGGAAGGAAATGGCCATTCTGTGTTGTGCCTATCCTCAAAAATGATACAATAAATAAATAAATATTACTTTAAAAGTCTGTTGCTTTTAAAGACAAGTTGCTGCCAGGACTGGTGCTGGGAGGAGTGTGTCGGGCCTGGCTGGGCTGGGCCTGGCCTGACCAAGTCGACCTAGCTCAGGCCTGGGGACCGGTGAGGAGGGAAAAGAGACTATGTCCTTCATGAAGTAACTGCGTTTATTGTACAGGGACACCGAGGAGCCACAAGGAAATGGAGATCCGTTCACCACTCCACCTGAGTGGTGGAGAGTCTTGCTCCCCTGACACCCCAACTCCATGGGGAGGAGGGAGGGCCTGCAGGCGCCTCCTCCCTGCAGCCCCTCAGAGGTAACCCCAGACTCTGCCGTGTCCCCCTGCTCTGCCCCGGGGCCAGAAGAGTAACCCATGTAGGAGGGTCCAGCCGCCGTGCTGGGCTCTGAGCCACCACTCAGCAGCCTCTTGGTTGGTGGTCATGAGGGAGAAATCAGAGGGTCCTCAAGGGCCATGGAGAGGAGCCAGGTCTTCAGGCAAAATTCCCGAAGGTGCAGGGAAGGAAAGGGCTGCTTGTTTCGTGTTTTCATGCTAGCACAGGGCTGAAAGTACTGAGGTTTGAGGTACCATTTGAAGGTAGCTAAAAGTACTGAGTATCCTAGTGGTGCTGTCCTAGAAATGTTGAATGGTAAAACGATAATAAAACAAATCTGGGCAGTCTCTGTATGCCCATGCACCCCTGCAGGAGGGTATTGCCTGCACTGACTGCAACATGTGAGTGCTTCCCAGCGGGAAAGAGGAGCAATCAACAAAGAAAAAATGTTAGATCTGAGCAGATGTTTCAGTTCAGATCATCCAATGTTACTTTCTTGTCCTATCCTTTCAAGTCT
>JAVCKT010096842.1:0-12465 GCA_032273925.1 Rhynchotus rufescens | reverse complement strand
AGATGATCTCTAGAGGTCCCTTCCAACCTTAAAGATTCTGTGATTCTGTGATTCTGTGATATCTACTAAAATGCATTTATATAGCCTTTTACTGGTGATTTTTTTCATCAATGTGGAACTAAATTTTTCATCTTTTGAAAATTTAATCCATCTTTAATCTGAACTTAAAGAGATCATACAACACTTTAAAATGCATGTGCCATTCAGAAACAGACATTGTAGTAAGTATGTATGATCTTTATTCACATTTCTTTATGGGAGGTGAAGAGAAAAGAGAATACAGTGAGTTGTTTTTGTGCAGTAGACTCATATATATATATATGTAAATTTTAAGGTTCCTTTCATTGTTCAAGCAGGGAGAAAAAAAAGATTCAAAAAGCTCTTATTACATATTGATATAATACTTTTCTTTCAGTGTTGGTGTTACATTTTGGCGCTGATGTTTTGCAGCAAAAGTCAAGGAAAGGGTAGTATAAAATAAAATAAATCATCAGAGGAGGCC
Source organism: Rhynchotus rufescens (assembly GCA_032273925.1). NCBI lineage: Eukaryota > Metazoa > Chordata > Aves > Tinamiformes > Tinamidae > Rhynchotus > Rhynchotus rufescens. The sequence goes on along the minus strand of JAVCKT010096842.1, from coordinate 11,963 downwards.
ACAGAGATGCCAATCTCAGCCTATCTTCTATGTATCAAGCCTATGATTAGGGCTTCAAAACTCATCCCAGCCAGGAGACCAGAGCTCAAATAGTTCTTCAGCCTAAAATATGTCATCATACACTTCTGATATTAATGAACATCTACTTGCTCTTTTACAAGGTATGTAGCAGAGGTTTTCAAACCTCCACCCTTAATATTTCTACTATATTTTGATGCTCCTTTAGCATGGATTCTTTATTTTTATTGATACCACTATTATGAGATCATATTTAGAAGCTTGTTTTGGGTCAGATTCATGTTTCTCCTTTGGATTAGTCTTTGTCCTAATTGTGACTAAGGCACTGTTTTCCTCACTTGCTTACTCTTCCCCTCTACAGTTAATTTTCTTCTTAAAACTTTGATAGGAATGTGTTAAGAACAATTTCAAGAAGAAAGAAGAATAGCAAATGTTAAATCAATTAAAATAATAGGGTTAATCTTCTACATGAGGGAATAAAATGCACTTTCAATATGGGAAATTTCCATACAAATTTCAAAGATTTTTAGAAAACTTTTAGACTTAAAATTGGAGAGCCGCGTTAGGAAACTTTTGGGCCAAAGATAACAAGTGTTGATTCTTATGCTTATGTTTTACAGACCATATTACTCCTTTCTGACATTTCTAGGGAATATACTTTCATTTAACTTGTTCCATATAAGGAGACAAAAATACCCTTCTCTCTTCTTAAATTAGTGTGTCATTTTGTTTTTTTTTCCATACAGTGTAGTTTAGGGGTAACTTGAAATTCAATAATGTGTCACAAGGTTATTAGCTCAATAGTGAATGTAAGAAATATTAAGTATTTGGCATCTAAAAGATTTTAAGGAAAAAAAAATGCTTCAAACAAATACTTAGAGCATCAAATGCTTATAACTTACTACTTAACAATTGAATGAATGTAAAAAGTATTTTTAAATATTTTAACAAATCAAAACTTTTGTTTTACAGAAACATACATATGCAGTTCCATGTAGGAAGTTGATATCATACTAACTTTTTACTGCAACATATATTTCTGTAAAGCCTGGGATAACACATAAGCCTTCAGACATCATAACCCTTTCTAAATGAAGAAAGTTTTTGCCAGATCACAAAGACAGTGGTCCTATTGAGTATTTGAACCATCTGTCCCTTCCTGTGGAAGCATCAGCTAATTAAATATAAAATTGCAAACATTTCTTAGAATGTTTGTTTTCTCCCAGTGCCTTTTCAATCAATGCATCCAGTTTTGTATATTGAATCAAGCTGAGCAATACCTTACTTGACAATAGTACTAAATAAATAAATGGTGGCAGATCTATTGTAAATTAAATATTTGAAAGGGTATTATATTTCAGAATCTGAGCCAAGAGATTGACCTGTTCGTGGCCATCCTTTGCAAAATTTCATCCATGAAAGCATGAATGCTTAATTACACAGGAGTTAAAAAGAGTCTTGATAGCAGTTTTAAAGTCAAAATTGTAGGTAAGTTTGTAATGCCTGCAGCATATTACATTCTAGCTGCTTCAATGGAAATCAAAAATAAGAGTTTGTTTTACATTTTATATTGTAGCTCTTTTAGCTCCTCATTTGCCAGTGAGGAAAAGCTACATGGAGCAGTAATTAACACTTACACTTGAAAATACTTTTTATTAAGGAGACAGAGAGTTACTTAAGTTGTACTAGGTTGGATTTTGTTTTTATTTTGATGGTATTGTGTTATTACTGTGAAAATGTATCTACCGCATGGCCACTGGGAAAGGAGTTGAGTGATGGGTTCTCTCTCTGTGCCTCTCTCTCTCTCTCTCTCATTTACATAAGAAAAATACCTGTTTGAACAACACAGTTGTCTAAAAGATTTCTTAGGTCAACAATGAGTAGATTTTTATTTTTTTTTACATTTTTTAAAAAGCAGAGAGAGAGAAGATAGAGTTAAAACAACCAAACACTGTGTATCATCTTGCACTATAGGACTGAGAACCCCTTTTTCTTTTCTCTAGATTGAATTTGAATAAGAGGACAGGAGTTTTAAGTTATGTTTTCAGAATCTTAGGAAAGTGCTCCATCTCTCCCCTATTTGGTCCTCTGGGACTTGTGTTGCTTACTTTGGATCTTGTTGGTCTCATTCGGATGCTGAATGGAGTAATGTTGAAATGTTCCCATTCTTGTAGAATTGTAAAACCATTTCCTGCTCAATTCTACCCTCAGCCTCTAACTTTGTTCACTGAAGCTGATGTTCCACATGTTCTCTTGGAGGAAAGATCATTGATGTATTAAGAATAGTTTGGTGAGAACAATGTATCCTTTTAACCAGTGGCATATGCAGTTTATTGTTGTTGTTTTGTAAGGATTTTAACCTTTAAAATGCAGTGAGTCACTGTTAGAGTGCTTGCAGATATTTCCATGATAGATTCTCCTAGGCTTCAGCCCTGATGTGAGCCAAGAGCAGCTGTGTGAGTAAAAGGATTATGGCCTTGTTATATTTGTGACACTGGAAAATTAAAACTTAAATAATGTGAGATAAAAATACAGCAGGTAAAACAAACAGTACATATCTTGTGGAGTATTTGCACACTGAAAGCAATAATCTAGGCATCTTAATCTTATTGTGTGCAGAAATACACACTCTTTTGTGTCACTGTGTGCCATGTTTGCATCATGGTATGTCAATAATGCTAATATCTTATTCAGTCATAAACATTCAAAGATCCCATGATGCTCTCTCAGGTAAAAATTAGACTTTTCTTCTGTACATTTGAAACATTTTATTTTGTTTTGTTTTGTTTTTTCTTAGTCAGGCAAGGATTCTTTTTTCTTTGTGTGTGAGAGTTTTTTTTTGTGAGACTTAGAACCTAATTCAGAACTGTTCTTTTGTGAGTTTCCCATCTCATTTTAGGAACAGGGATATCTTTATTCTAACAATACTGTCACTTTCATTAGATAGTAAAAGATAAATCTGTGTGCCTATTCTTTCTCCTTTTGCTCATTTTGCTAGTCACAGCTTAGTTTTTGTTTTGATTTTTTATTTCTTTTGCTTCTCCTTCAGCACTCTCCTCCTTCTAACCTAATTATTATCACATTTCTGGGAAGAGACATGATTCAATTATGCTAGTGACATAGGGCTTGAAAACCAACACAGCTAGTGCTTATTTGCATGATGACTTATTTCCAGTCTTTGTTTTAAGCCTTGGGAGCTTGAAAGTGGTTTATTTTTGTACTTGTTCGGAAGGGAAAAGCATTTCCTTTTCAGTGGAGGCTTACAGGAAATATATCCTGAGTATCTCCTCCTGCTGAGAACAGGAAATAAATGTGGGAACTGACACTTATCTTCAGTATGAGCACACCATGGGAGTTGAGGACTATGAATCATTCACAGTAGTGGACTGTGAAATGTCTCATTGCTGAGGGTAATTCCAGGTTAGGGATCTGACTGGCAAACATCAAGCAGAAGTGAACTTTTGTGGAGAGCAAATAGATAGGGCTGAGGGGCTCTATGCTGTTGGAAATGATAATCTGAAGTAGAGAATGAGAGATAACTGTCAGTTTCACTAAATAACCAGCATTACTACTTTCTGTGGTTAGGAATGTTTTAACATGTGAAATTGTATAGCAAATTCAAATCTGTGATTATGTTATAAATGCCATGTTTCATTTTCTGATAGTTAAAATTTATGACTGTATTTACCATTGCTATGACACTTTGATGTGTTTCATGACTCTCTTCTCAGAGTCCTAATATTAGAAAAAAAAAAATGTGTCTACACCTTTCCAGATGTAGGTATAACAGTAAGGGTGGATATTTTTAAATAAAATTTAATTTTGCTGGGGAAATTCTGGTTCATAGATACTGGAACTGTGGGGGATAGATGATATTTGAAAAGAGTGCTTTTGGAGAGTAGTAAGTAGGCAGGTTGAGGTGAGGATCCTCATTTACAGAAAGAGATATCCGATCCAATATCTCCCTCCCTCATAGCTATCTGTAGATCTTCATAATTTTCTTTAGTAAAATGAAAAAAATGCCCAAATTAACATTTACCTTGCTACTTTGGCCCATATTTATTACTAGTTACTCACATTAAACATAACTTTAGGCGCAAATGCACATACATTTCTGGGCAGATTTTTGTCCAGAATTATACAAATTGATATATATAATCGGGGGTTGGACTCGATGACCTCTGAGGTCCCTTCCAACCTTGGGCATTCTATGATTCTATGATATTTGGTATGTAAAGCTATGTATGTAAATGGCCACTATATTTTACTGTACATTACATTAATGCGTTATATTTTAAACTTAATTTTTGTTTATTTTCTACACAGAGTACAAGGAAAAAGGAATTTCAGTTGGATAAACCTATAGAAATGAAATGTGCCATCTGTAGTAATGGGATGAACTGGATGAGGTGAACATATCCCTTTTTACAAATGATTAAAAAATGGGCATCTTAGAATCTTGAATTGTATTTCTTCCCTTAAGAACATACTAGCTGATCATTTTCCTCTTCTGAAGACTTTGACCAAGTAACACAGTTTGACTTCGTTATTTTTTGACTTATCTTCACTGAATGAGGCCTCAAAATTTAACCCTTCCCTCCCTCCATCTAAAAGCATTGGCCTAGGACCACTGATCTCTGAAAAAAGAAACAGTAAGAACAAGGCAAGCATATTTCCTCCAAATTCTCTTCTGTCCTCTAATTGCTTTCAGTTTGGAGATTTTCTGGCCCTGTTTAGTTTAGTATCTCCCACTGGAATTCTTTTGTGAGTACCTTTCTGATTTCCTCTGCAGCCCATGGAAATGGTCGCAATATTCTGTGACAGAGAGATCCACAAGTCTGTTGCTTTGTGTGAAGCACAACCTAATGTTTTGTTTGCTCTGCTGCTTTTGGCTGATTTTTAACTCAGATGTGTTAATGATCTTACTTACAGCCTTGGAAGAGAAAAGAGAACATCTAGAGACATAACAACTTAGGTTAGTTTTGTTGCCCAGTGAAACACATCATGTAATTACCTTTCTGGATCCAACAGTAGATACTCTGAACTGCAACTGAAGTTAGATGTTTAACTTATCCATGGTGCTTTTTACTTGATCAAGGGGAAACCATGCACATCTTGCATTAATGTTTCCTAGCTAGAGTCTCCTATGTTTTCTGGAGATAGATGCAGAAACTGAGACTAAAACAGTAGTGAAAGCAAATCAAATTCAAAAGTTGCATGAAAACACACAAACATGAGGAATATGAACTTTGTCTTCTTCAAAGAAAGAACAGTGGAAGCCTGAGCCTTGCTCAAAACAATGTGATGTTTTGGATGTTTTTATTTATATTTTTTGAACTTGCATGCAAAATTCACATCTGGGACAGCTTACCATGATAATCTATACAATCATTTTAATCTCTCCTTTAATTTGCTAGTTTAAAAAAAAAAAAGAAAGAAGAAGAAAAAAAGACAAATCCTAATGTTTTCAGATCATCTGCTTTGACCACTTTATATTTCTCAAGTTTACTATCTAAAATGTCAGAGTGCAGAAACATCAGACTTTCAAACTGGGAGCTGAGTTATTTTAGAACTTTTTCTTTGCCTCTCCTTGGTATCACATCAAACAACTGATTATGAAATTTGGCAGTGCAATGTGTTTGCTGTGGAAATATACAGGTAATTGAATGGTTAACTCAGAGAGGTATTTTTTCCAAGACATAAGTGCATAAAGCAGGCTCTCCTTTAATGATGAAAATGTTTTAAATCGCATGTTACTCCCACTGTCCCGTGTAAATGCTCTGCATGTATGCAAGCAAACATTCTTTCCATATTGTGCAGTTTAAAATACTTTCCTTAACACCCAGCGCAGGCTTCAGTGTATACCATACAGACAGCAATACAGTGGGACAGTATAAACTATGCTTAAAATTATTTTGACTTATGTAGGAGGTTTTTTTTCCTGACTATATTAGGAAAAAGAAATTATCTCCTGTGGAATAAAATGACTTATTTCAACCCTGTGACGAATCTCAGTTCATGTAAATTCTAGTGTAAAGTTAGGGAAACACTGAGGTGTTTTTGAGGGCTTCTGAAAAATATTTTAGAGAGAATTGCTTTGGTCAAGCCAGTGTATATAATTTATCTTTTATAGTTCTACTTTGTCTGTCTGTCTAGCTAGAGAGAAACAGAGGGAGAGAGACAGAGAGAAACTGTGAAAGCTCAGTGATTTATGTTACTACAAGTGAACTCAAATTCTTACCTGTCAACTTCACTTTTTTATGTAATACCTCTGCCATAGACAAACTTTCTATATAATTATTCAGGTTATAAATCAAAATCTTTTTAAAAATAGTAGAAGATTAATACTAGATTTGGATGCTAATGATCAAGAATTTTAAATTATTTTCTCTCTCAGAGCCATGTAATGGAGTGTGTACTTTCTTAATAAAGTAGAGTAAAATATCATGATAGTGTTTTGAGTGTGAGGCTGAGACTATGAAAAATTATACTGTTTTCCAAAAACATTTCTTGCAAACATTTCTTACAGGAAAGACTCTCGTGTTCTGCTCCATTTTTTATCAGAATAAATGTGGGGAAGCTGAGCTTTTGAATTCAGAACAATTACAATATAAAGAACGAGGGAAAATATGCACTTATCATTGTCAGCCTGTATAGACAGGCTTTTGTTGATCATTCCTCTTCTACAGTAAGTGCATATTTATCTTTCAATGATGTAGCACCAATAACTAAAAGTAGTTTTAATATATATTGAAAGGTCTCCAGGGCTGAAGATTCTACAACCACTCCAGGCAATATGCTCCAGTATATCACTATGCTTTTTTAAGATTCATTGCCTCTCTCTCCCTGCATATTTGATGGAAATCTTTCTTTTTGCAACTTAAGTACATTATTGCTTATGCTTTCTAACATGGTAAAGAAGTCCTTTTTGTAGCAGCTTTTACATTTTTGAAAATTACTGTCATATATCTGTCTTCTCTATATATTTTTTAATTTCTTTCAATCTTTTCTTGCAGTAAAACTGATTTTTTTCCCCTCCTAATGCGTTTTTGTACTCTTGGCAACATCTCCTTCTATCATAGAATCATTATGGCTGGAAAAGACCTTCAAGATCATTGAGTCCAACTCATCCATAGTAAATCCATCACTACTATGCCTGTTAAAACCATGTCCCTAACTGCCTCATCTACATTTTTCTTGAACAGTGTCAGAGGCGATGACACCACTGCTTCCCTGGATAGCCTGCTTCACTACTCTTTCCCTGTAGAAATTTTTCCTAATTCTTCCTGAACCTTCCCTTTCTTTAAGCTTTCTTATATTAGGCAAAAATATTTCTGATGCCTTATATAATGCCTTATATGCCTTATATGCAATATATATCTATTAATTTGTCTGAGATGGTGTTTCTCTTCCTGAAAACTCCATGTTATTGCTGACTACTTCTGCTTGTGACCATTGTAAAACCAGTCCTTTTCCTATAATGCTGCTTTCTTAAAGTTGTTCTGATGACATAGTACTAAACACATTAAGAAGTTATATTAAGAAGATACAAAGAAATCTGGTCATTGGTAGGTTTGGTTTTCTAGGTATCATCACCGTTGGTCTTGATTTCATGAAACTATCAGCATTAAGGAAAAGAAAACAATTCTAGTGCTCAAAGTGGCACAGAAAATCTTGAAAATATAGCCAAACTCTTGATGTGGTCACATCATTCTGAGTGTGAAGGCATGCTGAAATAATGACTCCAAGAAGCAGAAACTGACAATCTTTAATCTTATGAGGCTGTGTGCTTCTGGAATCACTGCTCTGCTAGTAAACATGACTGAACATGACTACTCTGATGGTAGCATATAAGAAGAAAAATACTGTGTGAAAAATAAGTAATGTGTGTTACTACTCACTGCTTTTCTGATGTGGGAGATAGCACCCGGTTCTAGTGCAGTAGAATTCAAATGGGCAGACAATTACATTTTAATAAGTGCAGCACATATAAATTTCCTTTTTGAATAGCCCCTGCTGAAAGACATAGCAATCTTCAAAGTACCAAACCAGAAACTGGCGATGGTTTTCAATTATACTGCACAGAAGGGAAATAAAATCAATAATTATTTTTAGAACTAAAAAGATAGAGGTAGGTTGTTCTTAAGGAGAAGTTTTGATTTTGTGTGATGCATGAATGTTTCCTTGCAGGATTTTTTGTTTTGTTTTGTTTTTAACTCAGATCAAGTGGGGAGGACGGAGGCAAAAAATAAAAGTAAAGCAGAAAATGTCTATTTGAGATCTTCTGTTCTTTTTAAGGAAGTGTTCTACTTGCTATGTAAAAAGTTGTACTTGCAGTTTTGGAGAACAACAAGAAAGAGAGTTGCAAATAAAATATACCATAGGATACCATTCCATAATATACCGTACCATAGCTTTATAATAAAGATACCTGGTTAGCAAGGTTAGCTTACCCAAGCAAAAAGAAAAAGAAAATACACTTCTTGATAGTTGCTGTGAGTTGCAGTTCTTAATTATAAATAAACACAATGTTGAGTCCAGAATCAAAATGTTGATTAGAAATGAAGGTCTGGATCTGAATCTGAGTTTGTGGTATTGGGCATGTTCTGGCATCTCATCTGAATTTTCTATCTTTAAGATTATCTAAAAGCTAAACTAAGCCAAAATGAAGACAAGAATGTATAATTGACAGAAATAATAAATGAATATATGTTTAAATATATACTTAAATGAGTTGGACTTTAAGGACCTTATAAAAGGAAGGAAAGTGGAAACAGAAGGGTAAAGAAAAGGGACAATGAAATTGAGAAGAAGGGAAAGTTACAGTAAGAACTGATAGTCTCTCCAAATATTTTTCTTTGGGAGCCTTAGCAAAATATAATGAATCAGCATTTGTTCTCCCTTCATTTCTCAGGCCATGGAATCAGTGGTGTGCAACTCTCAAAATGAGTCTGATTAAGTTTCATGTAAGGGAAATCCTCTGTGAATATCCTTTGTGCTGCCTTCACACCTGCTGAGCTACGGGAAACATAACGACTCCTTTCATTGCTTCGATTAAAGCCTGTCAAAGGGGTGACATCATTGCTCCCACAGACATTTGAACTCTAGGCTCTGGAGCCAGCCTTTCAATTGCTTTGACAGGGAAATACCAGAATATCTTTCAGGGATTGTGTTAAGTGACTTGCCTGGTTTGGTGTGTAGGTATCCAGTAGGCTGTTGGGCTTCTCCAGGACCAATACCTGTAAGCTCTTCACTGTTTCCCAGGCAGTTTTTAGATGGGGATGCATCTCTTGTGAAAATTGACTTTATGGTAGTTTGAACCCTAGCTAAACTTCTCCAGTACCTTGGGGATTTGAATCAGGGTATGCAAGACTTTTCAAATCCCCAAACAAAGAACACCACAGATAGCCCAAATGCAGCATGAGTTTTCAACTTTCTGAGTAAGTAAAAGAAAAAAAAAACATTAAGGGAGACATGAATGCAGATCAACAACGGTGTTATTCTTGGCTCTCTCAAGACATCTTTGTTCGTTGTTGCTACTGAAACTGTGAAGAATAGGAAGAAGACTCTGCATGAGAAGGAGGGGTTGAGCAAGAGTATGGGGAATGGGAAGGTCCCTCACATCTTGTCTGAATTTTGGCTTCTATATCTTCTTACAGCTTCTAAGTCTAAGGACAGAATAAAAAATGATTCTTACATTGTGGATTTCTTACTGCACAATATTTTATGTTCTTTTCCTTCTGTGTGTGCCAATAGCATTTGACAGACTTATCATTAAAACTTCAGCATCATTAAAAACTTATTTCCAGAAAATACAAAATTTAATTTGCACAAGGAAGAGGAATTTCTTGCTGAGAAAAACTGCTCATTTTTTTGCTTAACTATCTAGCAAATAAATGAAAGTAGATGTACCCAGGGTAAAGTTGGAAACTAAATAACTATAGGAATTAAAACTATTCATCTCTTACCTGTGCAAAAGACCATTTACTAGTTTATGAAAATGTATTTACTTTTCTTTTTTTTTCAACATATCAATGGTAAAAAATATTCCCTTTGCTAATTGGAGCTGAAAGGAGCAATGATGCTATACATTTCATACATGTAAGAGTGAGCAGAAAGCTTTGTGCTTTGACTGGCATTTGAGAGAAGGGAATGCTGATATGATCTATAATTGTTACACCACATTTCTATTTGGTGTTATAAACTGACAAAACACTTTTAGTAAATCTCACTAACAGTGTTATAATCTATGTGCTACATATTGTAAGACAGAAACTATGGTGTGCATTGCTAGAATTGTTCCTAGGACAGGTTAATTCCTTTTCAGCCTCATTTCCTGAGAGATTCAGTGGGAATATTTATCTTTTTTTTTTTATTCTGAATTAGTCGTTACTGAACAGGAAACAAAGTCTGATTTTATATACTGTCTTGATGCAATTTGTGTATAATCATTTTCTCATTGTGTAGACAGCTACAACCAGGGCTAAGTACTTTTTTGTTATGTAATTCCATGATTTCTGAAAGTAGAAGAGAGAAAAAATCTGTGAGAATCTTTTAGGCACTAGAGATTCTGTGTACATTACTTTTGCACTGTACATTTTTTTTCACTTCCTTCCGCAAAACTTTTCCTGTTGCATCACACTGAGCCTCACTGCAAATGACTACCCTGAATCACTTGTTGGATTTCCTGTAACTCTTATGTCAACACATACAATAACATATTCAACATCTTAATTTTGGTTGCAAAAAAAAAAAATCTCAGCTTTCAGTACTCCTACTCAAATGACTTTTCTTACTTTTTTCCTTTTTTCTCTCTCTTTTTTTTTTTTTTCCTAGCAAAACCAATGATGCTAAGGAACTGTAACTGAGAAAGAAGATGGGCAGAAACAGTAAACAACATATGCAACAACATTTCTGACAAAATTTCTTTTCTTAGCTGCCTTCCTCTGAGAAGATCGGGACACTCTATACTTAGCTATGTCTTTGCTCATGGAAAAAAATGAATTTATTTTTCAGCTATACCACATTCAGCATCCTTAGCAAGTATACTCCATCATAGATAGCATCAATAACATTACTGTATGTGGTCTGTAACTTAAAGTAGCATCCTTTGCAATAGGAGGTTCTGCTTGATAAGCCATTTTTTAACACTACTTCCACTTTGCTGCTCCTGTTTTGCTTCAATAGTGGCTACAAAATATATACTAAAGCATTTAGATCAATCCTGAGCACATTGGCTTAGCCTGACTGTATTGAAAACCTTTTTTTTTTATATTTAAATATGACTAGATACCAAAATATACCTAAATCAAGGATACGAGGCAAAAATCAGCTCTCATGAATTTCCATTCAAGTGTTCACAAATAATTGCATTCAGATGTTTACATTCAGTGATTGTATTCAAATATGCCATTTCCTCATTCGGCCCAAAAGCATACAAGTTTTTACTTGTGAAAATTCTATCATTTGATTATAGAAAAATTATCAATATAGACAGTAGAAGCACACAATGTTGTATGCCAATGTTTTCCGAAGAAGCTTGTGCAAATAAATTGAATATGCAAATCTTGAACTAATATATCTCTTATTTATTACGCCAAAGTGATGTTGGTTTAGCGTGACTGTAAAGCTGATTTAGCACTTATGCTGTTTATATGGGTATGCTTTGGCGATCTAGATTTGGGTCTACTTTAACAAATGGGTCTTCCTTTATAGATTAAGTTAGAGTGTGGTTATATAGCTTCCAAAAGTGAGGACCAGGAGATACAATGGAAGGAAGACATACTATTCTTAAATGAATGCAAACAAGATGTGACGGATATGCTCCTTTCCCAGCTCAACCTGGCCTGTACCTTACATGCAGCTCCATTCAGTTGCTAACCACCAGCGATTTATCTAATCCTGGTAGGCGCCACCATTCTGATTTCTTCTGCCACTTAGACTCA
>JAVCKT010096841.1:0-12467 GCA_032273925.1 Rhynchotus rufescens | reverse complement strand
TCCCTGCAGCCAGCAGAACGGCACAGCCACTGCCGTGCTTGTCCCCACGGTGGATACTGGGGGACTCGAAACGTGTGTGGTACTGGGGCCCAAAATGTGTGATACAGAGTGTATAGTCAAACCACATGTTGCTTTTTTTCCCAGTAAGAACTGAAAAGAGGGTTCAAGAGAACAAAAAGAATCACCCATCTCCTGCTTTTTTTGAAAAATTTAGAAAAATTTAAGACGACAAAAGTCCTTCTTTTCCATGACTGAGATGCCTCCATGGGAGCAGGGAGGCCTAGCAAAGCTCTCGAGCGTTGCCCTTGGGTTCTCTCCCGCACTGCGGGTCTCTCGCAGGCGCCGCGGGCAGGACAGCGAGTCTCCTGCACAGGCCCTGCTGAACCGGCCTCTAAGGTCAGGCGGTGGGAGGGGAAATACCAGCGTGGCTCTTAAATCAGTAACCAGCTCGACCTCAGTTTAATTACCTGAGATTTACTTTGCCTTAAGGAGTCTCAACGTCAGAAATCATTTTGCCCAGGTATGCTGAGCAGGTTCAGCTGCTGTCTAGGGAAATTTCATCCTCTCGGGCTTTTTTTGGGACTGAATAACCAGCCATCCTGCCCTATGGTGCACACTGTTGGAAGCTCAAGATATATAACTAGAGATCTAACTTTGCTTATAAAGATCAAGATGATTAAGAGTCTCAAGTGCATTTTTTTTCCCCTGGAGATTATTAACTGCTATCTTTGTGTTTCTGGATAGTTCATCCATAGAGAAAGGAAAATATATATATATATATATGTGCATACACAGAACAGCATCAGGATTATGTACATGCAGACTCACCTTTTAAGCAACTCAAGTACTGAGAAAAGATGATAAATACATGCACATTGCAAAGAGAGAACAGAGCAGTTTTATTAACCAAAAATTGCTGACAAGGTCAGGACATAGTTGACTTGGTGAACATCCAAGCAGCCAAGTTCTTCAACCACATTACCAGGTAACAGGTACATCAGCAGAGATATTTGGACCCCCATGAGATGATGGCAGTCATTGCTACATTATACCAACTGTGCCACTTCACTGTGAGGCTAGAGGTATTCTATAAGGAAACTTAACATTTTGACATCAGGATAATGCTCTATTAATATTAAAACAGGCGGTCTATCCCCTCCATCCTGGTGTTTTGTGTCCCACCACTGTCAAGCAGTGACCACCACAAGGGAAAGCAGCAACGCACCTGAGAGGTCAGCACGGTGTTTTCTGAGTGAAGAAAAGGAAATGAGGAAATAAAGTGATAAATTGTAATTCTTTGCCAAGTTTAAGTGATTCACAAGTTGCAAGTATGTCCACAGCACAAGGAAATGCAGTGTTTCCACATAGCTCTGCATCATTTGTAGCTCTGCTACTCCTAAGGTGAAATTGGTCTGGAAGCACCAAGAGGGAAATGAATCACCATCTCCCTCTTGTGCACTATCTTGTTATCTTAGAATAAGATCAGTGTTGATTTGGCCTTCTCAGGTCAGAGAAATATCACTCAGTCGATCTCCAGGCTCCTAAACATGACTGACCAAAACAGCTGGTCTTTCAGTTGCTAGAAACACAAGCTACTTTGCTACAGGACAGGATCTCTTCACAGCATCTTTTCATTCTTGTTGGAAATTAGGGCAATACTTATAATACTCGGAAAGGCACAAAAGATGATCTTACTTAATATGGGATATCAAAGCATGATTAATTTGCAAGTTACCTTGACAGAATACGATGAAGACCTAGATCTCAGTCCTCTCCAACACTCACACACACTTATGCAATACACAAACTCAGTCCAGCTGGTTTGAAAAAACAGAAATGGGAAGTAGGAAGAGAATTTGCCCTTGTTTCAGAGCTCTCCAAGCAAATTCAAGTCTCAATACATTTTCCAGCACTTCCCCCTGCCTCCGCACTGGCCTTCCCACTCAAGCACCATGGCACTTTCAAAGAACTGCTCCAGGCAAGCTGCTAAATTGGTGCAGACTACCCCAAAATGTGAGGTACACCAGGCAGTTCCCTGCCCAAGGGTTTCGGGCAGGGTTTCACTCTGCAACAAGGTCAGCAGGAAGATAAGACGAAACCCTAAAGGTTTCCTTTTCCAAAAGGAAAAGATGACCTCTAGGATCTCCAGAGGTCCCTTCCCACCTCAACCATTCTGTGGCTCCGTTCTGTGAATAAATACTTAAGGAGAGTCAAGACACAAATTAAGATTTCCAAACCCTTTCCAAACACCAAATTAGTTCTACATTCTAACAAAAATTCTAAATTCTAGTGTAATTATTATGTGAACTCATTGCTTAGCATCACAGATACCGTGCAGCAGACATGCCTGGAAATGAAGACTGCTTTGCTTTTTAGCAGCCAGAATTCCTTTCTGGCTTCCTGCTTGCAGGAAATAATGTTTAGTAGACAAGAGTTGGACAAATTGGCAATATTGCTTAGATATCACATTAGATTCTCTCCTGGAGTACAAACTACTACAGAGAGATAGAAACTCTAGACAAGGACATTGCTTTTTCTATATAAAGCCCAAAGGGGAAAAACCAAAACAACTCCCAGAATTTTCTAGTAAATTAAGTTCCAGTTACAGTTCTTTATCTCTCCTAAACTGCGCCTCACTACTCAGCACATTTTACAATAGGAAGGGTCAGGGCTTGATGAGCTGCTTGAGTATTTAAGAGCTGCCTATTGATCCCAGAATAGCTGGCAGATAAAGGAGTGCTGACAACACCCAGCAGAGGTCTGATTTTAAAGAGCGCCCACCCAAAATTCAGCCGTGAGCTACACTCTGCCCATTATTCTTAGACAAAAGAAGAGAAGTAGGAGCTACTGCTCTATGTTATTTGGGGGATGAAAGAGACTTGAACTACAAAACCCTTGGCCTGGAGAGGTGCCAGGAACCTGACAGGGCTTTGGTAGAAGACAAAGAGCTCTGCAAAGCAAATGCTCCTTCTTTATTTCTTCCCAGAGGGCCACCTGGCTTTGCGAGCTTGGGGCCAGGCAGGTGACTTTTCACATGGGCAGTTCTTGGGACACACAGTGGCTGGATGGTGCCACCTCAAAGACCTTCAGTGCAAGCCCCAGAAACCTGCCTGTTGTACAAGGCAGAGGCTGCACCTTCTCTTTAGGCTAACCAGTGCACTGGCCAAATCCCAAGGTAAGTAATTGGATTCAATCTCTGAATTCCTCTGCTTCAAGGGGAATATATTATTTAATTATAGCCGCTATATCAACTCGATCTGATGATTTATAGAATTTTTATCTGAGTTATCTCAGTGGAACTCGGAATCAGCATCTACGTTATCAGCTTGAGGCTTGCAAAGTACAGAGAGGAGTCAGTAAGGTCAGGATTCGCACAGGAGACATTTCCCATGCTAAAAGCAAGTATCTGGGGAAGTCAGGAGGTCCCAAGTCTTTCTCAACTTGAGCTAGGTTGCCTCTGTTTCAGCATTGAATAGCCAAACTATTTCTAGTCATCACCATTCAAAGAGATATTTCCCCAAAAGGAACAGGATTCTATGTATTTGCCATTATATTTTTTTCTCTAGATTATTTTTCTACATAATTTCAAAGTTTGGCCACGTAATTTCAAAGTTGCAGTGAAAACTCTGCCTTTGCCACTCAGCCATATCAGCATCTCTTCCCGCTGCACAGGATGCAGACATGCGAAACACTTTCACCCTCGCTGAGGCCTTGCAGGGGTCGCTTTCTAAGGAAATAGTGTTAATCTGTATCATTACCACAGAATTGAACCCTAAATACAAGAACTTGAAGCACTGGAAAATGTCCAAATAGGCAACCTTGCATGTAGGCAGAAGAAACAAAACCAGATTCTGTGCACAGCAAAGGCTGCTGCAATCTCACACCCATTTCAATGGGAGCTGCACAGAGCCTAAAGAAAACATGCTTGCTTTTGTATCAATATAAATATCAATATGTGGCATCTCAGCCAGGCAAACCTTGGGGTTTGATCTACCATTCTGATTATCCTCCCAAGCGGAGTCACAGGAATTTGTAATGGAGATCAAATGTATTTGCCTCATATTACTGAAGACTGCAACATATCTCCCCCACAACATACAGAAATACTGCTTTTTACTTTATTTTTTTAAACCAAAGTTCAAGTACAAATGCCAGCAGGTGCAAAATAGTCAGAAAAACCACCTGAAGATAAGGTAGGTTGGTTTTACCTTTGGGTTTATTATGCGTTTAGGCTTTCATTTTCCTCAATCAGAAGCCTGTGCTGCTCAACAGCAACTCCAGCACCTCTCAGGTGGAGAGGACACGCAGCAGCCAACACTGGGTGCATCGAGGCTGAAGGCCCACGTCCCATTGCCAACAGAAGCATCCCTGTGCCACAAGGCTCCACGTCCAACCGCACTCCACGTGTTGCTCAGGGAAAGATAGGATGGTCATCCAGGCAACAAGTTTTAAGTCAACTTGTTCATCTCAGTTCTCCATATTCACTTGTTGGCTCTGTTTGCAGATAAGCTGCATGCCACTGTAAGAGGGCAGAAGCACAGTCAGCAGGGGAGTTTGGGCTCAGGATCCCTAGATGGCCAGCTAGCCAAATTACCCAAGAGAACACTATATTTAACGCAGAAGGCATCTTTCCAGGGGCTCAAGAGGAACACGTTTTGGAGCACACCTGGTGGGATGGAGGAGGAGCATTTGTTGAGAGGTCCAGCTTAAGTGGCACTTCCAGGATCAGCTCTGTCAGAGACATCAGGCAGTTGAGCACTGTCGTCCTGGGGCAGGACAGTTACCTAGCACAGGCCTTCAGGGATCACAGAAGAAAAGAATGAAGCCACGCAAGGCCAGAGCAGCTTAGATCTCCCCAGAGCAGAGGAAAGGTGTGTCGCCCAACCCCACAGCTCCAGCAGAGACAGCTGATGAGGACAAACACCACCACCAGGGACGGGATCCAGGCTGCCAGGAACGGGCTCTTGCCTTTAGACCGAGACTCCAGACTACACCCAGGTCAGCATTATCCAGCAGGAGCCAAGGAAGGTTGAGACATCAAGATAATCTCGCCACCGCCTTAGAAGGAATGGAATTAATGACCACCGGCACCAGGACCATCGCTTTGCTAAAGGTCAAACATAGGCTTCCTGCCAAAGGACAGGCCCTGCCCTCCAAGTGACACCAGCAGCAGCAAATAAAGCTTCCCACTCATCCTCATCCAGCCCCAGTTCCCACAGGCTTCTCCGCTCAAGGACACAAGGTTACACATCAGATGACCTCTCCCATCTACCCTGGAAGGTCAGTTAAACTCATGCAGGCCATCAATACGAAATGAGAAGAGGACACTCTCCTTACAATGTCACTATCCGGCCCCGCAACCCTAGAAGGATTTAGTTACTTCTCAGCAACATGACCACATTTTTTGTACCATTTCTCTAATCCTCGATAGTCCTCTGCACTTCTGATACACCACACAGATAAAAAAATGTTACATACAAAAAGGAAGAAAAAAA
The DNA here is from genome assembly GCA_032273925.1 of Rhynchotus rufescens. NCBI lineage: Eukaryota > Metazoa > Chordata > Aves > Tinamiformes > Tinamidae > Rhynchotus > Rhynchotus rufescens. Next base: position 6,972 of record JAVCKT010096841.1, on the reverse strand, counting down.
AAAAAAAGACAGCTTAATCATTTTGCCTTGAATCATACATGAACAAAACAGCGCAAAACACAAAACCTTATTTCTCCTGCTACTTTGCAGTAACCACAGGAACTCATTGCAGATTCTGCTCCTGAAATATCAGGCTCCGAGTGGCACGTGGTCTCCCAAAGGGCACCCTTGACCCTCCAGGACTGCTCGTCACAGTGCAGTTTCCTTTGGTTTGACATCCGCCTGTGCAGGAAAGCGTTTTGCTTAACCAGTAAAGCAGCTTTACAAAGCACCTTCCAGGACACACAGCTCACCAGTCCAGTGGCAGGGTGAGCTGGAAGAGGGTAAAGCCACCCCTCTAACTAATCCCACTCCAAGGAAGGGGAGAGGGGGAAAGAAAAGGAGAGTACGGAAGGTGAGAGACAAGTCAGAGCTGTAACATGGAGATGCACCACACAGGAACATCGTGCCGTGTCAGTCTACAGGCTTATACAAAGCCTCAACTGCTGTGTGAACAAGCCCTGCTCTCTTACACCTCAGTTGTAGGCTTGGCTGTAAACCCCCTGCTTTTCTGTATGGGCTGCTGGAATTGCAAGGAAGAAATCCAGCAGCCTTGAACCAAAGGCAGTTCCTTTCATCAGGTTCTAATTAATGACCACAGATAAAACAGATGGAGAATAGCTTTTATCTTTATGCTGTGTTGGTCCCTTTCTGATGAAGGCAACGTAAGAAAATTACTTGGACAAATTATCTGAAAGGACAGGTCAGGTCGAGGGCAACTTGCAGGTTCCGCTTGGGGCCTTCCCGCTGGAGCAGAAGGACAACGGAGGCCCACAGCCGGCCAGAACACCCCTGCACACAGAGCCCACCACACACACGTGTCCTCTTCTGCTCGCGCAGTAAAACGTCCACAGCTTGTCTGGGCAGCTCTGTTCCTCGATATGCCTCAAAGCAGACATCAGACCATGGGAAAAACACAAGTCTTTTGAGCAGATTTCCCGCTGGCCACAGTCACTGACTGCCACATCACTCCAGTTCAGTAGCTGTAGTGCAACTTCCCCTTTGCTGCACTGCTGGGTGTTGCTCTTTTGACCGCAACGGGATCGCTGAATAGATGTTAGCCTTTGACGTCTTTCCATCTCACTGTAGGCATATATTCATTTTCAGATAACAAAAAAAAAGTCCATACAAACTCTTGATGCACTGAGAAAACCCACAGGACAGCGTCTCGTCGCAAGTGCTCTACGAAGTGCACGCTGGCTCGATGGCTGTCCCGGAGAGATGCCAATCAGAGGAAGGAGCCCTGCTATCCAGCAGTGCCACGTTGCCCCAGGAGTCTCAAAACAAGGCAATGTGCTCCACGAGGGAGCATTTTGTAGGTCGGGGAAGTTCTGTTCAAACCAGAAAAGATGTGTCTAAATCAATAGCCTGAGCAGGCCACAGAGGGGCTCTTTTTAAGCTACGTATTTTGCAGTTCACTTTACCTCTGCATGCTGAGCAGACTCTATTCTTGCAAGATTTTTAAAAGAGGTTTATAGGACACAAAGCAGAGCACAATCGTCTGCTGAGCTGGTTAGTAACTAATAGGGATTAGGAAATGTCTATCGGTAGCATTAAATAGCTAAACAGAATAACTAAAATGCCCACTCATCTTAATATTAATTAACTGAATAAAAGTCCATCAAGGAAAAAGTGACACGACTGTCAGAATAAATACTACCAGTTTTGTAGCCAGCCCATTGCCTAAAGATTGGCAAGACATCAAGGGATGGATTTTTTTTCAAAATAAAGCCCGACTCTTGCATGACTCAGTTTGCCCCTTTCCAGCTGGTTGTCATTTCCAAAATCCAACCCACTGCGCTGCATAAATATCTTCCAGGGGAGACCCAATGCAATAATTTATGGTGTTACTGGAAGTTATGGGTGCCTTTACTGGTATATTAGTACTCTGCGAGACAGAAGCAACCGAAGAAAAGTCACTTGTCAAAACCTTTACACATTCAGAACACTCAGTAAATGTGCTGGTTTCCAAAACAGGCAGTAACGGCCTCTGGTCAGTTGTTATCTCTGTTCAAAATTAACATTGGATTTCGTTCAACTGCCTGCTTATTCCTTTAAAATATAACAAACTGGGGGTTGCAATAGTCTATCTCAGTTTCCTTCCCTTTAGGAATGGTGTGCTTACAAGCTTCAAGCAGTTAATAATTTATCTAATGGTATAATGCTATGCTGTTAGAGGCAGAAAGTGATAGATATGCTTGTGTTGCGGGGTAGAAGCATTTCTAAAAAGATGCTCTGTGATGGAATGGATCTTCTTGTCGTTGCCTCTGGAACATATATACCTGAGCCAAACTTGCTGCACGAGCACTGCAAACCCTCTAAAAACTGCTGCATTTCTTACTTGCATGCCAAATATAATAATAATAATAATAATAATAATAATAATAATAATATATCTAGGAAGACAGGGAAGTGAAAAACAGCAATTAAAAATCTTCTAGTGAAACTCTAAACTCATAGCATATTTCAGGATATCTAAAATCCTATGCCAGAACTTCCAAAGGGAAAATTTGAGCTATTAGGGGGAACAAAATAACAAACAAACAAACTACTAAGCCCCCTGTACCATTTGTCTAACCTTCAACCTTCATGCTACAAGATAACTGGCTATTTTGGCATGTTACCTTCCAAGAGGAAGGGAGATGGGAGGAGAGCTGATTTGCTCTGGCACGCACAACAAAGCTATTGCTCATCTCAGGCAGTCACATCCTATTATTTTCTTTCTGTAAAAATGTGAGGCTGCCTGCTCAGGATGAAGACTACCCTCATGCTCTTATTTATAGAGCCCAAATAAACATAGCCAAGACTATGCGTTCAATGGGAGCCACAAAAGGACAATGTGTTTCTGAATTCAGAAAGTACCTTTCTTCTCCGGTCTAAGGCAGATTAATGCGATCTTTCAAGGTCAAAGCATAATGTCTTTTTCTAACAGTGTTTCCATTTGAAGAGGACAAAGTAAGGACAAGCCAGTGCTAAGAGGGAATTCTCCTTTGGGAGCACATACAGATCGGGACCTGGGCTAACATCAACTCCACAAAAGCTCCTTATCAGCAGCAGACCCACTCTAGGATTAGGATGCATGACTCACCTTGAAACTAATGGGAATCGGGTACCTAAGGACTTGCAGATTTGAACCTAGGCAATTTTTCAAAGAGCCTCCCCACTTCTCATCCTCATTTGCTCTGCCAGATCCTGCCAAATTTTTAGTATTTATATGATTTATATAAATATATATTTAATATATAAATATAAATAGCATATTTATATTTTTATAGCAATGCAAGGCCTCCCCTAGGCAATACAGAGCTGCAGTTCTGTAAGACTCACCAAAGTACACTTCAGAGCACAACTATAGGCATTTTAAAGGGGAGCAGGAACAGTATCAAACACCACTTTCTGTAGGAGGAAAGGATCAGGGAGTTGCTCTTGTGCAACCGCCAGCATGCACCTGATCGAGTTAAAGATCACCAGTTTGGCATTAAGTTCACTGAGGAACTTACCTTTAAAGTGACTGATGGCAGGTTACAGATGCTCACTCATAAGCATCTGGAGGTCACAGAGAATCCAGTCTGTCCTGGGAGGCAAGGCCATCCTCATCCCAGCCCTGCCACGCACGCCATGGGGTGCTCTTGCTCCCACACAGAGCAAGCCTACATGGAAAGATACTCTCAAATCCAAAGTCTACCACCACATCCTGGGTTTTAAGACTAAAGTTACTTAGTTGAGTTAGTTTTACCAGAAGCGAGTCAACTAGGAAGAAATAACAACCATCTAAACAACAAACACCTGTACTTGAAGTGAAGACTTCTGTTGATGTCACCTTTATGAGCCTGAAGTATTCCTGACCATTTGCTGCTTTCAACCACAGAGGAAGACTGAATCTTAATATCCAGCTAATTTAATTTTTCCAGACTATATACCTGTTTACAGGAGAAAACAGCAGTCATTCATAAACACTTAATTTTAACAAAACACAGGAGGAAACAATCTCATGACTTTTAAACTTCATCTATTCAAGGTGAAACTGGTCCAGGGGAGATGGGGAGCTGGAGGCAAAAAAAGCACACAGGCTCTTTAAACTGAGCACAAGAAAGGCATTTTTGTATTATCTTTTGTTGTTCAATTCATTTGAAGTTTGTTCTACTAAATTAAAATATATACATCTGTTGGGCATTAAAAAAAATATGAAAAAAATATATGAAAATAACCCCCCCGCCAAACAACAAGATCTTAAGGACTATTTATTAAGCGCAGAATTTTGCTATTCTTTTTATAGGTCTTTTTCACTACAGAAATCTCTCCAGTGCCTCCCCTGAGTTTCCAAATATATTTCCCCCTGAAGAAAACAAACAATGTTAGTTTGACAAATGCTGTGTGGCTGAAGGCAAGAGGAAAAGCATACAAGATTGAAGCACGAAAACCAAGTAAATTATCCGAGTTGTTGTTAAAAAAATCAATTGCATTAAAAAGAAAGTACTCCCAATACTACAGAGGTTTATGTTTTTATATTTAAGAGTCTAAAGAAAGGAAAAAATATGATAAAAAACACTGAATCTCTTTCATAAAATAGGGCTTTATAATGCCTAAGGAATAACCTTACTTCATTTTCTGGCTTAGTCATCTAATAGGGAGAAGTAGTTCCTATTTTAAGAAGTCTCTGTATTCCTCATGTCTTCTTGCCTTGCTTCCAAACAAGAACAGACTTTTCAGCCTCACTTCCACATCCCAGCAAGCCCCTGTCATCTGAAACAACCCTGAGAGGTGAAAACATTTTGCTAAATGCATTCACTGCCGATTCAGCCCACGGTTTCCAAGCCCCTCCTGGGCACTATCTGCAAACCAGTCAAATGGAAGCTGCTGTTTTGCCCTGAAATGGCAGGAACAGGGCTTGTGCTTTAGTGCCTAAAGCCTTTGCTTCCGCTGAAACACCGTACAGAGATAATCTCCACAGCCCCCAAACTAACCCACAGTTGCAGCACGCTGATGGCCAGATTAGATACGTGCGCTTCTATCAGAGCCATGCACCGGCTGCAGCCCTGCTTCCAACAAACCTCCCATCAGGACAGTTTGGCTTTATGCACAGTGAAATAAACACTTTTTAAAAAGGTTTTTTTTTTTTTTTTTTTTTCCTCTTTTCTGGCAAAGTCTAGGAAAAAAGTATTAGGTTCTTGCCAGGACAAGAGCAGGATGCACAGCAATATGGGTGGCACGCACAGTACCAAGAGCACAGCAGTGCAAGGCAACACGTGGATCCCCTGCTCTGCAACCTCAGTTCAGCACCCTAGTGATGCCCAAGCACGGGTGGGTGAAGCCCAGTGCTTTGCTGGGAGCTGCAACAAGCTCAGGGGACTGGGGGAAGACACGGAGAAAAGCAGCTCCAACCCAATTCAACTGAATACTCCCAGCAATAGATATTGCCCAAAATGATGCTGGATCTGGCCATGCTGCTGATGTGTGTGGAGCAGAGGAGGGGAGCTCGAGTGGGGAGCACCCTGCAACGCTCACCCCGTGTCAGCCCTTCCTCTAGCACCTTAGACATGCATGGGTTTGCTCTGCCCAAATCCTTTAGCCATAAGCTCCCATGTCCTAAATCGAAGGAGCTGGTTTGGAATTAATGATGCTTCCGACCAGCACAGAGGCAGTCTCGGCTGTTACATCTCATTCCCGAATCTTTCCATGACATTATTCACAGTTATTTCTGCTCCTAAACATGAAAATAAATATGGGGCTGATCTCATTAAAATCTCCCAAAGCCTTTGATGCAATTTTAATACATTAGCACACTCCAGCAGCTCTCTTGGGCCAAAGCGACACAGTTTTCCGACCGCTCTCCCCGGAGCAGCCTGCAGGTTGCGGTGAGTCAGCTCTCCCGCCGCGCGCCTTGGCGAGCGCTGGGAGCAAAGCAGGGCAGGCTTTTGGAATGCTCCCCATACAACGAGCCTTCCCTGCCTCGTGCTAGCACCACTTCATCTATCGGGGAACAGGAACTACAGATGCTTTCCGCAGTGGGAGGTGAGCGGGTTATGCAAGAGCTTAAACCCTGCTGCTGCGCTGCTCTTTGCCAACTTCGCGGTGGCCTTTTTCTGTCAGCCTTCATCACGCTCCTCCTCAATGCTTAACCGCACCAGTCACCCTCTTCCCTTAGAGCATGCGACCACAGCAAGGTAGGAATAAGCCGTGCTAGTAGCCACTTAAGGACACTGTGTGACCTCTTTCAGTTGGACGCTGAATGAACACCGTTGCGCCTAGGCGTTTATATCGTCAGCTTTTGTATTCTGCCTTGGAACCTGAGTGTGCAACCCCACACAGAATTTTTACTGGAAACAAACTCCCATTGGAAGCAAACAGCTACCAACACCATCCCTTGCAAAGCTTCTAACTTAAAGTTAGCACCTTTCTTAAAAAGGAAGACGCGCCATCTATGATGCCCAGGATATCCTATATTCCAAAAGGAAGTTCAAGTGAAAACCATACCCAAGGCCGGTATAAAAAATTAGTTTGGAGATAAAGATTAATAAAAATGACGGAAAAATTCAATTGGATAGTCAACAATTTAGGAAGTTAGAAAACATTGATATGCATGGTAGGCAGATTCAGTACAATGCTACCAAGAAAGTAGGAGTTTTGGCAAAAAGCATATTTGTACAACTAGTTTAACAGACCAAAGAGCATCACAATGCACATTTTCTTCTCCAGTTACAAGTGTGAAATGTTATAGTTGTTCAGTTCATCTTAATTTCAAAGTTTCAGAAAATTATAGCCTCTGTGCTTGATGCTGAATCTTGCCAGTCAGTTTACAATTATCACTGTGGGACATTACATTCCACTGATTCCACTTTGTGGCTTGATAATGGCTTATTCCTTGGTTAAGCTGCAGCAAGGAGACTCTGCAGTAAAAAGATGTTACCTCAACTTGTTTTTTTTCAACTACAA
>JAVCKT010096840.1:0-12467 GCA_032273925.1 Rhynchotus rufescens | reverse complement strand
GAATATGAATGACTCTTTCCAGAGAAAGCTAGAGCTTCTTAATGACAGAAATGCATCTCTCAGAAGTATTGTTCCCAGAAGTCTGGGGGACATGTTGTTCTTGAGCACTCTCTCACCAACAGAAGTTTGTTCTTTGGTACATTCTCAAGTTCTATTTCCAGTTAGTTTTGATTATATCATCTGACAAAGCTCCTGCTATTTCTCCATGAGCTAGCTGTTCGTGCACTCAGGAAGAGATTTAAAATGGCAAAGGAATAATTAATCTTTGGTCACACTTCCTCACTCTGTTTATAAACAGTGAACAGGAAAGCAAAAATACTAAAATGAAAAGTTTGATGAGCTAAGATGAAAAACACAGACATTTTGAATGATGGTGAACAAGCCAAAGCCTTCAGTTACAGTGGGATGGGACATTTCTGGAGCAAGATAGAAAGATCTCACAGGAGTCCATGTGTGACATGATGCTGTGTGGTGTGAGTTACCTTTTAATCAGCCAATTTGGATATCAGGAGCAATATAACCATTTGTCTTAGCCTATTTACTATTTCTCATGATTTGAGATTGAGTTTTTCTCGGAGCTGGGTTATGTTTCTCTGTGCCGTGTAATAATACTGTATGCAAATGTACCCTTTAAGGTAAAAGTCATTCATACTAAGGAAAAAAGAAAATTAAGGTGAAAATAAAATCAAAGATGTGTAAGAGGGGAGAATGAAAGGAGGAATACAATGACCTGTCATCTGACACGTGATAATATGTACCATGAATAGAGGTAAAACTGCTGGTTGCAAAGTGTGAAGAGAAAAAAGTGGGGAAGTGACAAAAACATCCCGGGGAACACCCACATAACGCAAAAATAAATTGCAAAAATAAATCAGGACATGACGGGCACCTATTTCCAGACATTCTGTAATGTGGACAGGGGGAAAGACAGCAGGAGCTTAACAGAGATTTAATAAGTCTCCATAAATTTAATTATTGATTTAAAAATGTGATCAAGCGGAACTCTCTTTCAAAGTGTATTATTAGAAAAAGTCAGCTGGCTATCTACTATACAGAATCAAATATCTGCCTTTTAAATTTATTTATATGGATTCTTAAGATAGTTATCGTCAGATCAGTTGAGTAGCATAATGAAGCACAGTTATCCTCTTTCTCTGTTATTAAGTGAAGAAATCAGGACAGATTCGTTATATTCAATCACTAAGATTCAGACATTTGTATGATTAAGTTTAGTCATTCACATGAGAGGCACTAGATCCAATTAAGTGTTTTTGATAATGGTCTGTATTCACAGAAAGTCTTGTGAACCTACTGTTTTATTTGAATCCCAAAATGTGATCATGAAAATCCTATTCTGTATGACAAGTTTTGATCTTAATACTTTCATAAGTGTGAAGTTCTGTTTCTAGATTTTTGTGGAAACTTGATTGCAACCAAGTCGTGCTGCTGCTTGCTTAGTTCCTGTCTAATTTGGGTGCAGAAATGATATTCTACAAATGTCGCTTGAGAGACACCATCAAAATGCATTCATTTGAATAAGATGCAGGTGCTTCCCTCTTGCCTGTCCCCTTATTCTGAAACAATAGAGGAGGAAGTAGAGTTCATGAGAGTTTTTATACAAAACTTGCTAACTAAAGGATATGGGTGACCCAGCTTCAGTTCCCTCTGTACCCCTCATACTTAGCTGAGGAGCATGTTGCGTGCCAAGATCACAGCCTAGCTGGGCACAAGCATGCTTTGTACAGAGTGTGCCTGATTTGATGAACGTAGAAGTCCACTTGAGGTTGGAACGTAAGTGATCACAAGTTAAAGGGATTGTGACCTATGTCATGTCCTGACCCAGACCTAGGGCTTGAGTAGTAAATCTGTCTTGTAGTGGCTAGACTTTGGAGGGAAGGAAAGCATGATTACTGTCTCCTTTTCACCCAGTGGCATTTTCATTTGGTGAACCTGTATGGTTTCTGAAAGAGGAAAGCATAGGCCCTGATCTGCAGAAGGCCTGCAGAAGGCCTGCGGAAACCTGCAGAAGGCCTGCGGATATCTGATATTTAAGGTGTTTTTGCTGAGCAGCATGCCAGAGGACAATTTTTAGCACATACTTTTGCAGTGGATTGGCTCTGTTCAGTAGCAGCTGAGGCCTACCAATTCCTTGCTTACAGAAGAGACTGCTGTTCCTAGTCTTCTACACAGCAAAAATCTACTCCTGTGCTTTTTTCCTCCATTTTACCGATGCTTAGCCATTGAGCTATACTTTGCCGCTTGAGAAAGAGTGATGAAGACGGTTGTTTCTCTGTGAATAGAGTACATTTATCCCTGTTAGGAGTTCTGCTTGCATAAGGATACAGAAAAGTCAGTAGGAACATCAGTAGGAAAAAGTCAGTAGGAAAAGTCAGTACATCACAGCAGGCCTTGGTTCTGTCTTGCATGAGACTCAAACATGCACTTTGTTGAACTGCAGACTTACCCAAAAAAGGAAATATTTGTCTTTTCTGCTTTATAGAAACCTTTAAATTGATGCTACTAAATATTTAAGTTTTATTAGTTTGTGACTTGGAACATATCTTGACTTTGGAGAAGGCAGCCCAGGAAAGTGTAAGGAGACACACTTGACCAAAGCCATAGTTCATAAAGCAAGGGGTCCTCCACAGCTAGTAAAATGAAGAATGTAAAGGGCATTGGGGCATCATACCAAACTGCATAATTTTCGACTTGTAAAAGTTGTGTGTCCAAGAGACTTCCAGCTTTGTTAAAAACAATATTTGTTTTAGTTCAACACTTCGACCTTTTGGTTTTAGAGAGGTTTTTTTTTTTCTCTGTAATGTATTATAATGAGACGAGTTGTTTAAAACAAAGGCTGTTTGTCAACTTCCAAGCTCTTATTGCAGTTAGCCCAGGTGAAAGGTACTTGGTTTAGTCTTTCCATTTTTAAGTCCTGATTGTAGTAAGGTTTCTGGAGACACATCCCTTGATTGTTATCCCTGTAGGAAGTGGAACATTTGTGGTGGGTATGGAGTTTTTTTGTGTGTATTCTTGTGTGTGCGTTTTTTTTCCCTTTAATCCTTCTCTTGTTGCAAGAATGTTGGGTGAATTATAAGAAGGTACTAGAGGAATGTCATGAAAAGTTTTTAACTGCTTTCTCTCTACAAAGTGGAGAGTTGGTCACCCAGAGTGGAAAAAAAAAAAAAAGCAAAATGTAGCTAAGCAACTCTACGATGAAGATACACATCAATTATTATAGGATAGAGATTTGGGTTGCTGAGTGATTGTCACCCCTACAAGCAAAGAACATGAAGCATCCAGCATAGTTAACACTGCCTGGTGAACACTTTACTGCACTCCCCTGTTGCAATATTAAGAATTGCTGATCAAGTTAGAACTATATTTCTGCACTGCAGGATTTTTTTTTAAAAAAAAAAAACAACAACAAAAAAAGCTTTGTTCAGAAATTCCTTCTAGAATCTTTTCTAATAAAGGATTCTTCCTCACCAGGAAAGCCAGGCATCATCAGAATTGTTCCTGTGGTCTTCTGTGTGATAGAATGATTGCATCTATTTAACTGATGGGGAGGGAGTCATCTATTCAGATGGTCATCTCTTAATTTTCATCCTCCTATTTGCAAAATCATAGCAAATTCATAAAGTAGATGGATCTACTGTCAAGATGCTGGGAATAGGTAAACCAGCTGGATAGCCTTCTGTAGTAGGAGTCTGATTTTTTTTTTGTTCTACTGTTTAAGACTGTAAGACTGTGACCATTGTGACAGCTATGTTTTATTTTTTAGTAAAGATAAATGATGTAAAGGGGTAGAGTATGTTAAGTTTGAGAGATGCATGGATAAGCATGGCCTGTGTATGACAAACACCACTCTTTGCAAAGTTGGCAGTATTGTTTAAATGAAGAGTTATTTCCCTGCTGCTACAATCATATCCTTTTTTTTCAAATCCCTGCTTTGCAGACATTTCCTCCTCTCAAAATACGCTGCTTTTACTCAACCATATTCCTTATTTGAGGAAACACTGTGCTTTCCCATATATTTCTGCTTCACTGAAGCATATCTGTGAGTGCTTCAATGAAAAGCACTTTGGAGGTGTCCTCTAGATGCTTTCCTGAACATTTTTTTTTTCTTCAATGTAGTCTGTAACTTTTCAGAGATTATTATTGGGCTTTGGAGCTTTTCTGTACCTGTAGCTCCAGACCTTATAGATTTTTCCCAGCTATTTTCCTAATTGTCACTTGCATGGCCTGAGGCATCACCAAAAGGTTTGACAGGACACTTGAGTTCATCAGTTGCGCTTTGTCAAGAATTTGTCAGGAGTATTTTGCTTTAGAAACTGTTTTCCAAAAGGACCCCTGATGGATTTCAACCCCAGGGAAAAAAAAAAAAAAAAAAAAACCAAACTCAAAATCCTAATTGTTGGCTTTCTGTCAGGATTTTGGCTTATTTTCCTTTCTCACCCTCCATCAGGTGTCCCCCTGGTAGAGGAGATAAGAATTGATTCCATCTCCTTGATCCTGACACTTCTATAATTACCGCAGAGATGGTGGCAGGACTGACGGAGGGAAGAGCAGCTGAATATAACCACTACTTTCCTGTCATATAGATTTGGGTTGAGTGTAATTGTCACAAGCTGTTGACTTCTAACTGGCAGCTGTAAAGCACTAATCAGATTTGTGTTCAAAGTATTCAGAGTGTTCAAGGGCTTACTGTGTGTGTGTGTACATTTATATTAAAAATCTACTCTTGTCTGCTCCTTTAATGCAGTTTACAGCAATTATTATTAGGACAAATAAACTTCTTATTTATTTGCAACTTCTTGTTGTATGCAGCTTATTTGCAATCAAAGAAGCAACATCTTTGATTCTCCCCTGTATCTTCCTTCCTACCACCTTGAAACATTAGCTAAGCTGCTGGGAAAAGGAAGAAATATTTTAATTTACCTGTCTAACTGACAAGCAAATTCTTGAGAGCTGGAAGAAGGCAATGAGAAGGAGTCCTTGAGGTATGCTAGAAAGCCATCCTCTTCCAGCTGCAGCATTTCTTTTTCTTTATAGCATCATTACTGTCTTTCTTAATGTTTTTCATTAGATTTTACAAGCTCAAATGTTCTTTTCTACTTTTTTATTTTATTTGTAGCAGTACTAGATTTGTTGTGCTGTAATCTAAGCACCAAAGTTACTCCATAAGTTTCTTAGAATAAGTTTTGATGTCCTTGTGTACTAAACAGTAATAACTGGCAATTTTTGAACAAAGTCTTTTCTTTTAAAATACAGATTTTCATCACTCTTGTAAAAAGTGAGAGTTAAGCCTAGTTGCAGATGTGAGCATATGACTAGAGGAACCAGTGATTGATTATTTTTCTCAAGGACACAGAAGATGCCTTTGTTGGAGCCAGCACTAGAAAAACTGTTTATTTTGCCTAAAGGCAATGCTTGAGCAAAGCAATCACAACCCTCTCCATCATTTTTCATGAAATGCACTTGAGAGTACTCAAAACATTTTGCCACAGAGTTCCCACCCACTTTCAGTGGACCTCCTAGATAAACAGTACTTGAGCATAGCATTTCTTAGAGGTTTTAAAGTCAGTCCTTAGGAAACTATAATTTAGTATGTCAAAGACCTTTTTTCAGCCTCTTCTTCCAGTTTCTTCCAATCTTCCATCTAAAGAAATGATTCACTTTCATAGTAATGAAAAATAAATGAACTTTAAGTGTGTCAACAGTAGGAAACATTCTACTGGAAACATCCTACCGGTTATTGGTGTGCTCTCTTGGACTCAGTTGTTGCTGACACCACTCAGCTGCGTATTATGACCCTATTCACAGAGAAAGAGGTGAAGAGAGGACTACAGACTGCCAGACTTTTGCTTTCTGTCCATATCTTCCTCTTCTAGTGTAGAAGAAAGCTGTTCATAGCTCAAGCTCAAACAGTCTACCCTTCTCAGTGCTCAAGTTGGAGGATATGCATATGGAATGGATTATACTTCTTATGAAAGAAACCCTAGACTTGCATTCTCTGAGTTCATCTGAGTATTGAGATAGATTTGCCTGGGCTTTCTAAGCTGGGCTCTCCAAGGAGAGTTGTTTAAATTTCTACAAGGCAAATTTATTAAACAGAAACTTCAATGTCTAACAAGTGTGTAATCCTTTGCCCACTCTGTCCTTGTAAGGAAGTCTTTGCTTTTTGCAATTTCGGTCTCTTTGAGACTTTGCACAGTCTCCTTTGGTCTCTAAGAAATTATTCTTTTGTCCTTTCCAAGGCCTGTCTGGATCTTCCTGTCCCCTTAATCAGGCTGTTAGCTCTTCTTCAAAAGTTGTAGGTACTAGGCAGCTCTTGGGCTTATTGCAACCTCTCTCTTCTCTGACAGTCTCCTTCATGAGCACATGTAGCCACCTAGTGCAAGGAGGTTGCTCCTTTATCTTGTAATCTTCATCCTGACCAGTCTTGTAAAGGAATTTAAGAATGCACAAAAACGAATAGAATGAAGTCAAAATGAGACACTCATATTTTCTATAGCTTTTTTGGAGGAATGTGTTTCTACACAGAAATGCATTGCTTCTCAATTTCTAGTCAATTTCTACTCCTTTAAACCCTCATTCAGGTCTCTGAGGCTTCAAGGTATGAGGCAGTGTTACCTGCAGTGCTGGAGAAGAAGTTGGAAGCAAAGATATACTGATATTTTAAACAAAGTTGAATAAGAAAGCAGCAATAGAAAGAACTTAAATGTAAAACGAAGACTTTACTCTGTGGTCTTCCACTGCATAATGTATCCTAGTTTTTGCTGAGGATTTACCATGAATGAAGTGGAATGTTGATGGAGGTTAATGCTTTGCACACACTTGGCCTGAGAGAGCACTATCATGAACTAAATTCTGAGCAAATTCAGTATCCATTTCATCTACACTCTGGTCCCTTTGCTTTCATCTTTTCTTAGAACAGTACTTCTTTTTTGGAGCTCGTTCAGAGTTCATTCAGCCTCACTTCCACTTTTCAGTGATTTGAGGATTAAAGACTTTTACTGAGATTCCTGTGCGATAGCTAAAATTAGGGAAAAAAAACATAAAATTCCACATTTGGTGTGGGAAATTGTTATGTTTGTATGAGTGAGATACAGTGATACAATCTGGTATCACCAACTAGTGTACATATGAAAAACCAAATACTGTATATGTTTATCCCTTCAGTAGCTTTCTGGTGTTGGAGGAGGGTTTTCCCTGTTTTCTGAGTTGTAGCAAAGCTTAGTAAAGCAGTGGAGTAAATTAGAGGTTAATGCAGTAGTCTGCGCTACAGAAGGCGAACTGTAACTGTGGATGTGCTTTTGGCTATGCTGAGGAAGATTTTCATCTGAGTAGAGGCAAAATGCTGGTTTAGCTTAAGCTACTGTACTATCAGAGGTTATCTAGCAGAACTGCCTTGTATTCCAGGAGCTTCTAATTTGATTCTGTTTTTCCCTTGAATTTCCCTCACTGTAGAGATAACTGGTTTCTTATGTGATGCTTGTCCAAACAAGTCACTGTTTTCCTGAGGCTGTGTTCTTGCTCTTTCCAGAGGCATATTAATGGACCAGGAAAATGCTCTTCTAAGAATTTATTTTTGTTATAAGTGTTACAACTGCTTGCAGCTTTTTTTTCCCCTTAGAGTTTATTATTCTAATAATATAATAATAATATAATAATATGTAATAATATAATAATTATCATAGAATACAATAACAACATAGAAATATAATAATAATAAAATACTTAGGTGAAAAAATGAGGAGGCATTTTACAGTAGCAAAATTCTTCATATACAGGGAAGGATATCAGATATTTGCCTAGCATAAACAGTGCACAGATTTTAGTTACAGAGAAATAATTCTCATTCTCTAAGTAGCTCCAAATAATAGTTTTGCAGGCATGATAAGCATTATTATGCTTGACTATCCATTAAATAGTACAATTGAAGGTATACTACTCTAACTGTGAGTAGCGTAGATCTAGACTTTCTGAAGCAGCATCATGGAAGGCTATGGCAAAAATATTTAAAAAACTAAAATTACACTGATATCAGGTATATGATGTTATTTGGAAATGTTTATTTGCCCATGTAGACTTTTTGCAGAAGGGGAATGACTACATCAAGACTCATACCTTGCCATTAGAACAGATCATTGTTGTAACTAGAGTTTCTTGTTTCCAAAACACAAGCTAATCAATATTTTGAAGGTAGTGATGGTCTTTCATTTTACTCCATAACTGACAGATAATTTATACCTTACTTGAAGTTCTGTGGAGTAGGCCACAGTGACAAAGCAGGCTGGCTGATAAAGTATCATAAAGTACAATTCAATTATGGTGGAAGAAAATGAAATTCTTTAGTCTTTATAGTTATGCTAAAAATAATTAATGCTAAATGGATTGTAGAGGAAAAGTCATTTTTAACAAATCTCTTAGTTAAAACTCGCTTTCATTCAGTAAGATCTACTGACGACAGTGTTATTTAATATAATATATGCAGCATTTGTACTAAAGAAGTGCTATTGATTAAGACAAGTGTGTAAAATTAGTGAGTAATATCTCTGTGTTAATAACATAGAGATAGCTCCCTGAAGGTCCTCATATTTCTTCAGCATGAAAAAGAAAAAAGGCTCTTGCTGCCCTTGACTTTCAGGCCTCTCTGCCTTTAAAAACATAAGGTTGTTTATGTGGATAGCCAAGAGATGGATTAAATAGTTGCTCAGTGAGACTGGGTGATGGACCAAAATTTCTATTGATACTGTTTTCCTATAACGAGATATATTCAGGCGTAATTTGTGTCCTCCTAGATGGACAAAGAAGTGCTGTCAGTTAGCAATGCAAGAGGGTCTCTAAACTTTGCTTTAATTTGGGATTCTGTAAAGTTAGTATGGCAGAAAACCAAACTGGTACCTGCAGATGCTTTTCCTTAAACTACTACTTGGGGCTTCCCAGCATTTGTTATGGTAGAGTAGGTCTTTGTCCATAGCTTAGATTCTAGGACCCAGAACTTCATATGTTCCTTTTGCAATCTAGCCCTTAACTTTTAAGTGATACTGGCCGTGTTATGGCCATGAACATAGAGTATGAACAAGGTTTATTTAATCAGCTTTTTCCCTGGAAAGAAGTAAATATGCTAGCAGGTGATGCTGCGTCTAAGAACTTCTTAAGTTTCCTGCTAGTTGCTTTGAGAAAGGATAGGCATTGTAATATGAGCCAGGAAATGAGAGCTAAAAAGCACACACACACACACACACACAAACCCACAAAAATAAAAGAAAAACCCTCAAACCTGGCAACTAGAAAAACAGACTATTACCAGGTCAAATCCAGATGGTGGGTGGAGATGGCTAAGCAGAGGAACTCTAAAGACAATTCAGGGAGAACAAAATCTACTTTTGCTAGTACAAATGTTCTGGCCAAGATGTTTCTGAAATGATTTTGATGGGAAACATACTCCATAGTGGGATTCTTTTATCTTAGTAGACAGTAAATTGTGAGTGGGTTTTGCCAAGGATACCACACAAATTAAAAAATACACAGACTGTCTCTTTTTTTTTCTTGAAAATCTTGTTGGGTTGGGTCTGTGTCTGTTTTGCATCTCTTGAATATGCAACTGCCCTTCCCTGATGGGAAATCCCAGCGCTGCAGCATGTGACTTACATGTTGTTTGTCTGCATCTTCAGGACTTGCCGTGTTTGTGGAAGTCCTGATGCCAAGTACTTCATCACTAGAAAAGCATCAAATCTACTGCACTAGAACATCATGGTAACAGGGTTCAAAGCTTTGACTGGCTCTTGTGACAACTAATAATCGATCTTTCCTTGAGCTGTGCTCCTCCCATGGAGGAGCATTGTTAAGTCTCTGGTCTTCTCCAAACCTGCTGCTAAGTTTGCCCTGGCAGAAGTGCTCTCCATACATGGCCACCATGGAGAAGAAATTGCCTACGGCACCTTCACTGCTCCCTTCTGATGCTGTCTACAGCTCATGAGGGTGACTTGCTTCATTGCATAACCCATAAAGGTGAAAGGCCTTTTTCTGACCTCTGACTAAATGATCACTACTGACATTGGGCTTCAGTAGCAAAAAGGCTAGGGCTCCATGGCTTATTCTGGCAGTTGTTGAATCGCATACTTTTCAGTATAACTCAATGTTCTTTTTGGATATATCGTCTTTCCGAACTAAGTGCCCTTGTTTTTACAGTGTCATCCTGCACTCAATGTCATTCACTCCATGTGATATGTTACTTCTGTGTTGCTGTAACAAACTTGCTGGGGTCGTTAGTGTCAAAGATGTTATTTACTGCAGAATTAATATTTGATAGCTATACTCCAAATAATAAAAATACTTAGCTTAGGATATTTTTAAGTACTTTAATATGTATTTTCTCCATGCCTTAAAAACAGAAAATCTGTCCTTATTGTTGAATTATGGTAGTGGTATGGTAATGATGGAGCTGAATTATCTCTAATGACATAGAACAAATGAAACTTGAGGGTCATAAGTAGCTGTTGTCCGGCAGTGGGAGTTCCAAGAAAGCGTCTGGCTTTCATTCAGCAGAGTTGTATGGTCTTAATCATAATGAAAGCAAAGTATCGTGTGAATAAATAATTTTCAGTAGAGCTGCTAAAGTGTTTTTTCCTCAAAGCTATTGCAAAGAGAGAAGGGAAAATTATTAAAAAGCTATATTTTAATGAAAAACTTTCAGAGTAAGACTTTTTTTGTGGTAAAAATATTCCTTGCATTACTAAAAAATAATGTTGGAGTTTTTATTTTATTTTTGCTGATAATTACTGTAAAATACTTCTGGCATTCAGCCAGATAATTTTGAGAATCTAAAAAATGTGTGGATTTTTTGGGGAGGTGAGTAGGTGATGATAAATGTAGTGAATTCTTTTTTCTTCTCACCTATCTCCCTTTCTTTTTCTTTGTATTAAATCCTTGAGCAAGGAGTGGGAAAACTTCTACTTTGACAAGCACCAGATTTTGATCCACTAGTTTACCTTGGAATAATGCTCATTGTTTAGTTTATCAGAAATTGATGTATGTCTTTCTGCTCAGAAGCAGCTAAATTCTTTTGATATCCAAGTAGAATATTTGTCCTAGCATGGGCTTCTCAACTCTGAGTTTGAGTTCAAGCTAGTCCAGACAGACAGAAGGTTTTAAATCAGCTATTATAACATCAAATTGGAAAACTGTACAACCAACATAGTGGTTAAACTGGTGCTCAGAAACAGTTATTTTGAATGCATTGGCAAATGAGTGCTAATATATTAAAATAATATACATCACGATAACTGGAGAACACTCTAATGACACAAGAAAAAAAAATCGTGGGGAGAGGCAATATCCTGAATTATACAGAACTGAACTTCTTCCAAAAGAAGACTAGGAAGTTTAGCTTTCAACTATGGAGCCTTTTCTTCAGATTTCTTCCAAGGCTCCCTGAATTATCTGTTTGTTTCAAATATGTTAGTCAGTTACATAGATATTAGCAACTGTGATCTGATTGTTAGGTGAACACTAGTATGTTTTAAATTTATTCTTTTTAAATATATGTGAAAATGTACATCAGTACTGTCAATAGTATTAAAGGCAGAACATAGATCCAAAATAATCTGTGTATGTTTATCTTAATTCAAGAATAGCCATTGAAGACTTTGAATTTTGAAAAGAAAAATTACTGAAACTGTGGAAGTGGAAAATGTGAGAATAGCTCTAGGCAATAACTGAGCTGATGGTAGTGGAGCTTTCTACTAAAAGTACGATCCAACTAATTTGTATGTATTTGTGGATGATGCAGAAGTCTGAGTGCTGTCCATGCCTTTCTTGTGGATTTGATATTCAACCTGTCAGTGCAACATCTGTGTGAATCAATGTTTATTCTTCTTTGCAAAAGAAAAGAGGAAAAAAATGTTGTTTTATTAAGGATGCGGTCTTGAAGACAAATTCTACTGTTTGGGAGCATCTTTTTCTCTGCAGAATGCGTTGCTACATCAAGGTCTTGCAAATTAATCTGTGTGCTAATGGCCTTTCAGCTTCCTGGGCACATGCTGAGTGAATCTGGCTCTGTCTTGAGAGGTGTGGGAGGCAATTTGTGAAGTCCTGCTGCTGATTAATTCCTTTTTTTTTTTTTTTTTTTAATTTTGAAATATAAAAAAATAGAAATAGTTTCTGGCAAACCCCCAAACAAATGGAAAACCATTTTTGAGTGGCTTTTTTCTTTTGCATATATCTGAGCAATGAGTTTTTTATTTTGCACAAAACAAGATAAAAACTACATTTTTTTAATCACAAGAAAATATTTACACAACCTTTTAAATCCTGCTTTATTTTGATGTATTTTGTATTTTCTAGTTATTTCTCAGGTGGATTCAGGTTTTCCTAAAGTATGATGTAGTGCTTCTGCAAACATTAATTAATCTGTCTACATAGACTGATACCATCTGTCTACATAGACTGATACAAGTCTA
>JAVCKT010096839.1:0-12468 GCA_032273925.1 Rhynchotus rufescens | reverse complement strand
CACCTGGCGACAAGAAGTCTCTATTTCAGGAAACTCCTCAGCAAACAGTTCTCCAGAATTTTGTATTGATGCTGACTTTTTTACTGTCATACTTTGCATAGGCTCTTTCATATATAACTCGAGCTCATATGCACATGGAATGTGCTCTGAAACGCCTGTATTAATGTCCCAAAGACGATTAAAAGATTAGACCTAACCTTAATCACTGAAAAAGATGACTTAGTCATCAGTACCACCTGTGGTACATTATCACATACTTTCTTTGTTAAGGATTCATTCCACCATTTGGCAGTGCTAACATATGACTCATTTTACCTTTTGTTGATAAGAAAGATATATGAGTGTTTTACTATAACATTAAGTTATATGACTTTTGCAGTTGTACACTTTATATCAGAGCTGCTATAAATTCTACCATCATTTTGTCTTTAAAGTTGCATATTCTCCCTCTGGAGGTAGAACAAAGGAATCTTTCCAAACTGTACTTGAACCCTGAAGGCATAAAAGCGTGTAATCCTTGTGTGCTTGCACCTCCTGCATGGGCAAAGATGTGAGGTAGGACATTTGTGGCCTAGTTTCCACCTGAACAGTTAAGTTTCTGGGGTTTTTTTTCTTTTTTTTTTTTTCCTTTCCACAGATACCTAAAACTGGATTGCCAAGAAGGCAGCTGCCTTATATTTGTTAAATGATATTAATGAGAGGAATATGTATTACATAAATCTCTATATATATTCTGAGATTCTGAAGTTAAGTTATAAATTACTCTGGCCACAGTTTGCTGTTTGGGACAATACTGAACCAAATTTATTTTGGGGGAGTTTGCCAGGAGCGAGCAACAACAGGACCAAACATTTCACTCTCTACTTAGTGCCTGTCGCAGGGTGGCAGGATTGTCCTGCTGACTCACCCTTTGAGCAAGTCGGGATTCTCAAGTAAATTGCAGGTTTACTTGAGTCTGCAGACTTGTGGAGGATGGTGGGAGTCATTGGACTCTGGATTTTATTTTGATGATTTGAAATAAAACAAGAAAAATATCTTAAACCAAAGTCTTGTGTAATTATTTAAGTCTAAGTAGAAGGTCTACAGGGTACACAAATCAAAAGTCTCTATTATATGCATTTATATATACGTATATTTGGGAGTTCTTGTATTTTCCAGTTTTGCTCTGTATCACAATTCTTAAAATAAAAGATCCCCTGACTCAAGAAGCCAGAACTAAAAAGAGCTCCTGAATATGGTGGAAGTTGTCAGCAACATATGCAGGCATGAATGCAACCTCTTAGAGTTTTAGAATTTGGAGATTAGATTGAAAACATTCTAGCACTTTTGAAAATTGAGCAAAGTAGTATTTTAATACAATGCAGTCTAAGATACAAAGTACTACTTGACCTGCAACCATGAATACCTTAAAACATGCTAGTTGACTTGTTTTTAAGGTTATAGCCTCTCTTCGGTGGTAAGCCCTAAGTGTTTGACGCTGTCTTATTGATAGTTAACCTTTGACTTCAAGGAGTAGAGACTCTCTTTGGGGACAGAGGTGTCTGCATCAAACAAGTTTTGGGGTAAAGAGAAATCTTCAGATAGCTTAGAAGGGCTACTGTGACAAATTCAGAACTTCAAAGTGAAATTATTGTGTAACTCCAGGACATAACAAAACATAAAATTACCAAAGCAGTGTACTGGGAAATTAAGAGGATAAAGCATTTTCTGTGGACTCTTTCAGAAAAATAAATAAATAAAAGGCTTAGAATTGCAACACTTAAGACTGTATGAGTCAGGCAGTAGGTCTTTATAAGGCACTGAGTACAGGAAATGACTGCACTTCAGCAGCAAAATGTTTCCAGTGTGGACACAGCTATATCAACAAAAGTGTATTTTGTCCTGGGAATGTAATGAGCTATCAAGCACTGCCAACCACGGTCCTATGCCTGAACAAAGTAAAGCAGTAAAACTTAGAGATGCCAGTACAACTGCATCTCTATTAGACATTTCTTTTGGCAGAGCTAGAGGTCAAGAGCCGTAACTCTTCAAAACAGTGACTGAGATAGCCTGGCAGAAGTCTTTCTGGGTCCAATCCATCTGGTCTCCTCTGGATAATTGCTTTAGGATGAAATGACTAATGAGCTGGAAGTGCCTGCTTCTTGACACTGACTAAGAGGTATCCTCACTTGATTAATTTGGATATGCATGACTGCAAGATACCAGCTAAATCTATTCTGAGGGGTCTCACCCACATCTTTGGAAGTCATCATGCTCCAGCATTACAGAATTCACTTACAAATTCAATTTTTTTTTTAATAAGTAACAGGATCAGGTTAAGGTTCCCCATGCATACATATATGCATTTTACAAACATTAACAGACACGAAGCAGACTTATCTCATACAGGAGAAAGATTTTTCCAGAGCTAGTAACACTCAGGAGACAGCTTAGCCAGCCAACTCATTTAAGCATTGTTGATACAAAGCTTTTCTAGCCAAGGCTGATACCCTTAGGCATGTTACTTCCTGCAACTGGAGAAGGAAAAACACAGGATTTTGCCTGTGGCAGTTTTCAAGAACAGCTGAGTACACTTCTCTGTGTATTGCAGAGCTGCAGAAATCTTGGAATCTGGGATTTGGGATTTTTTCTTTCCTCTGATCTATAAACTGGAATGATGACACTGTTTCCTGTCATCTATGTCCATGTCCACATTCTCCTTACAGACCCCACCATCTGGAGGCTTCTCCAGAAGGAGCAGTGGGCATCTCTTCTTTCCTCTAATTTGGACGTAGTATTATTCTCCCTATACTTCTCCATGTGTTCTCAATCTCAGTTGAAGAAAAAAATGTGTTTCATGCTGTTGTCTACTAGGTTAGAGAGTAGACCAGATCAGGACAGGGTAACCCATGATCTTTTACCTGGACCAGAGATCGGAACAGACCTGAGATGTTCTGAGATGTTTTAGGCACATTTCTTAGGCAGATCAGAAGAGACATTTTCAGTGTGACCCTGCTCTGTCATGTGGAAAGCTCATGGACATCCTTTGGACCCCGACCTCAGATGCAGGCTGAGCATTGCTTGTTTCTCACTATTAGAGTTGTGAGGAAACCCCAGTTTGGAGCCACAAGGGCAGAGCGCACACACACACACACACACACACACACACACACACACACACACATATATACACTACAAGAAGTTATATATCTCACAGACCAGTGGTAGGGCCTCTGAATTAACTAAAGAAAATGTAATTTGGATCACTTGCAAGCAGTATGACTTTCTTGTAAAGATCCTAACTGCTACAGCAATTATCTTTGTATGAATCACTTAACTACTTATGCCTGGAAAGAGCTGTTATATAAGCACTGATCATGTGCAAGTATAAGCACATATACTCAAAGAAAAGGCAAGCTTTCTATTTTGCAAACCCAAGAACTAACCAGACCTCCACAGAACAGACCAGAAAAGGGAAAACAAAGGAAATAAATAAATAAATAAATAAAAATAATTAAAGAACACACTGATTTAAGAGGTTTGTTAACCTCTTTTTTTTTTCCCCCTTGTGTCTAGGGGACAATAGGACAAATAAGGCAAACGGAATGAATACTCAAGATGCAGGGACTCTACACTTGTTTCTGGTTCTTCCATTTACTTTGTGGAATCTCAGCATTCAGTATTTTCTTTAAAATGTAAAGCTTCAACAATTTCACTTGTTAGAACACCTTACAATAGAAGGCAATGCAATGCTATTGCATGCATACACAGTGAGCCATAAACCCAAGTATCAGCCTTACCCAGCACTTTTGGATGTAAATCAGAAGGGTCTGTCACGATTTGTGACAGAAAGAAAAATTCTTCTTCCATCCATTCTTCTGTGACTAGCATCACACTGGATTTGGGGAATACCCACACGTTTTCCCACTCTGAGCAACAGATCTATGAAAGGCTGGACGGGAGGAGTGATGTATTTGAAATCAGTATCATCATGTCCCACACGAAAGGGGTGCTGTGGCTGTCACAGTTTAGGAAAGTTTAAGTGGATTTAATAGAAACTTCATTCTTATATATCAACATTTGAAAGTGAGGGCTTTGCTGTTCACAACTGAATGAAAGTTTACAGCATACTTGGCTTCATTTAAATGCATTGGTCCACATCTGGTAGGACTAGAGCAAGAAATCTCTCCGTGCATAAAATCGTTAGTTTCATAAACTTCAGCTAGCCTGGACTGTCTTCCTAGTAATTCCTGGACTCCTAGTAAAGCCTGGACTGTCTGGGATGTAAGTACAGAAACTGAGAGGAAGAGAGAGATGAGGTCAGGAGAGAGAGGAGATGACAGATAAGGCATAGTACAAGGGAAAAAAAGAATTTCTTAATTTAACTGCTCTCAATGCCATCTATTTATGCATATTATCTAGTCATATGTACATATAGTTCATAAATAGGAATGTATCCAACCCAACAGCAATCTGAAGCACAGATATGGGAGGTTTGGGAGGAAATGCAGAATAGACTGAAATGAACTAAACTGCTGCCCTCCCCTCTCCAGAGCAAGAGAGTCCCTTGGGAGCACATGGAAGGGCTCCAGATGAAAGGACAGAACAAGGACAAGCTGGTCATTGTTTTCCATTACGAGCCCATGGCCTCCGTTCTTCCATACAAAAGTAGGGCAAAGAATTTAGGCAGCAGCATTTAAATCTATATTGTTCTTTCTGATTCTTCAAAGCAGTGCTAAATAGATCAATCATTTGGTAAACAAATTTAAACTTCTACCCTCTGGACAGCTGGCAGGGGAAGGACTGAGAGGCTGAGAGAGAAATAATGAATTATCTGAAACCAGTCCAGTAATGTAGAGTGGGGTGTGCATGAACAGATGCTGACGGGTAATCCAATAACCTTTCAAAAATTTTGGCAAATAATCTCTGAATACTGAAGTGCTACACTATCCTTAATCAGTTTAGAGGAGGAAGATAAATGAGATAAAATCTCAGAGAGTGACACAAAAGGTGCTATTAACCAGTTGTAAACTGCATGTTGCATATCTTTATATCACGCATAAATGAATGAGTGAACAGGTCTGTGTGCAGAAAACAAACACATAAATATCCCTAATCTTACTAAAGCTCACACAAATATGCTGTATTTTAAAATGTAATATAATTGAAAATTTAGGAAACCTATTCTCCCTCTTCTCAATTTTGCCTTGTAGCTTCCCATAAATTTTTTAAATAACATTAGAAAACCCTCATTGGATTCTAAAAAAAAATGGCTGCATAAACAGAAACCTGATATATAACCAGTATTTAAACAACAGGAATATCTAAAGGCAACACACTCCTACCACAGGTATAAATCCTCAAAACGAAGATTGCTGATTTACTTCCCATTTATTCATGCAAATCAAAACCAAATACTAAAAATCAAGATAAATTAAGAGCATGCTCCCAGTAGGTGGGAAAAGAATTTGAATAAAAGCCACTCACCTGAAAAGAAGAGATATATGAGAGGGAGGTAGCCGCTATATTACGCACTGGAAGGGAGTTGGGCCTATAGCATATATGTGCAATGTGCACAAAGCCATCTTTGGCTGTTTTCAGAGGAGAGGCAGGGGTGCTGCAGGAAGATACCACAGAAGCCTTATATGGCAGGAAGACAGTGTGGAGCAGCATGCAAAGCAGGAGGAATTAAATGTGCTGATTAAATGAACAGCTTGCGCTTTGTACCTCGGTGAAGTTCAAAGCTTTCCGGCCAACCACTATAAGCATACCTAGCAATCCTAAATGAGTAAATAAATAAATAAATAAATACTCGGTTATAAAAACCCTCATGCTGGGAAGGAGTAGCTAATGTAAAACTGATCTCTCTATTTGCGTCGGTCTCTCACCTTTGTTCTGGGCTTTAGTGTTGAATTGTGGAGAGACCATACTTTTAATGCAGGTGTAACTGCTCGAAGCTGGGCAAGGGGGTGATGGGGAGACCCTCAACTCTGCTGCTGTAGCGAGAAGCTGAGGACAAGCCTCTCCATGCTGAAGGCTGAAAGAGGGGGGAAACAGGAATCCCCGAAATGACATGTAGGCGTGTGCTGCAAGCTCACTGCCTGTGTGCAAATGGAGCCAAACAGGCACAGTAAGCGCTGCTTCCTCTGCTAAGTGTCTGTATCCAAGCAGCAGGACGGCTGGGCTGTAATCCTGATGATAAGAGTCCGACTGCACATTCCCGGCAGGGTGGAGGTGGAGGTGGAGGTGGCCCCACGGACTCGCTGCAGAGAGCGAAGCTCTCCGTCCCATTAGAGACAGCGAAGGAGGTGCACACAGCCCGGATTGTGAGGCTTCAAACTCAGAGTCAGGGCAAGAGGAAGCAAAATATTATAACTTGTAGCCTGAAATACTGATACATGAATTACTGGCAGAATCTAGGCTGTCCTCCGGTTTTTCTTTCTTTTTTTTTTTTTTGGCAAACTATTTTGTTTGCCCGTTTTTATTTGGCCTTTTAAGGAGCCAAACAGCCCTTTAAAAATCATGACAGGATTTTCAGAAAAAGGAGAAAGGACATCTAACATTTGGAGTCCCACTGTCCTGAGCATTGAATCTAGATGCTGAATACTGTGAAATTTGGGTGGTTGTTGCAGTCTCTCACTATGGATTTAGGAGTCCATTTTCAGACGGGCAATGTAGAACAGTCCTAGAATGATTATGGCTATCTTCTGCTTGATCTTTCACATACACAAAATGGATGCAAACATTAAACTGTCCTTCTTTCTGCACTCACTCTCAAGCCGAGAAGAACTCTAATAGTCAGTGCTCTCTAGAGGTCTCCAGCACTGTGTGTAGTACATGGATGATGTCAAGGAGTGATCTTGACATGATTTTGACTGATTCTTTCAATAACGAACAAAACAAATGGAAGAAAGACTTTTTTTTCTTCTCTGGAATCCCAGATTATTGCTTCTTATTGGAACACCTCTTTGCAACATACTTCATGTTTCACCATGCTGCAAAACCTCATTGATAACTTGAAGCTTGAAGCCTCATCTGTCACATTTTTCTAACATCCACACATTCTCCCAAGCTGTCCTTTGTAAGAACAGCATGATGCTACCCTCCTGTGAACCTCTCCTGAAGAACAACCTGTGTAGTGATGGTTCTATGTAATAAGTAGCCAGTTGGAGTGCTGTAGTTATTACAATAAATCTCACAGTTTCATTGGTATCCTGAGTATTTCTGAGTTGCCTTATATCCTTATTTCTTATGTCTCTGCACATGTTTTACTCATTCTTCATCGTGGATTTTTTTTATGTACTTGCATACAATGATTAGTATGTCCCATCCTCCCTCCAAATCATAACAGTAACAGAGAGATCTGCAAACTCTAAGGAAAAGCCAAGAACTAGACCAGACTGTGGGCTACAGCAAGAAGTGTGGCCTTACCATACACTATTGGTTTGTAGATGTCTTGATAGTGGGGCCCGAACACAACCAAGAAAGGACAGCAGAAATAGATAAAGGAAGAAGACTCGAGAACTTTACAGACAGTACAGGCTGTGCACACATAAAGACTTTGGGCTACTGTTTGCTTCTGCAGGAAAACAGGACACTGTGTGCCCATATGTAAATTAAAAAGGTTACCTGAATAATAGAATCAATTTCTCTGTCTCATATAAATAACTGTGCTAAAGGCTGAGTATCAGTGAACTGTGTGGGCTAAGGGAGCACTGGCAACAATACTAGAAGAGCTCTGCCTTTATATAAAAAGCTACTCCTAATTATTCCTGTAATGACAGAATGAGTAGGGCACCTTGCAGACATCATGAAATACCACACACTTCACAGCCTTCTGAGGCTTTGATAATAACATAAAATATAATATAAACTCCTGATCTTTACTGTAGTTTAAAGGAGTTTGTGTACCACTAAACAGAGAAAGAGAATAAAATTCTGTAATAAGTTACAAGGGGAAAATTGTACTTGGCTCAAGTACTCTTTGAAGAAACATTTTCTCTAAACCTCAAGAATCATTTTTGTCATGGTTGTGAACCAGATATTAGACATAATTTATTCGGACTGTTTAAAAGTATTTGAAACTCTTTTTTTAAGAAGAAAAAAAATGACAGTTTTGACACCTGAACTGTAAGGGAACTAGCTGAGGTCGTTGTCTGTTCCTTGACTCTGCTAGAATTTCATCATAGCAGACCAAGCACCATGTCCCTTATATATGTACTTATAGACAATGATTTAGCTTAAACTGATGATGAAGCTGAACTATGCCTCTGGGTTGTAAGCGGGCGGGGATAAAGATCCCTGTTTTGTTCTGCTGAGCTGCATATATCAGCAATGACATACAGAGAAAGGGTGGTCAGACCGGTGAGGTGGGGAAGTAATATCTCAAGCCAGTGCTTCTATTCACCTGGTAAATATAAACTAAAGTAGATGATGAACACTTAAATACCATGATAGTTCAGAAACTGGCTGAGACAACAGAAAGAGGGAAAAAAGATCAATATTTAGCACAGTGAAAAAAATGAGCAGCTTTGCCTCCAATTTTTGGGCAACAGCAAAAATAATAACCTTCTGAAAAACAGAGTTGAGAGTCAGGCTAAAATAAAGTCAATTTACAGGGTAAAATGACACATGGACATATAAATAAGGATAGTCAAGATGAGTGATGATGAAAAACTTTCATCTGAAATTAAGGAATCAAAGTAAATGGACAGAACAGGGGCTGGTAAAATTTAGTGTTGCAAAATTTAAGACATGCACATTAGAAAGGATAATCTGAACTACCCATTTTCTCTAATGAAGTCTAAATTAACTACAACCACTTAGGAAAAATCTCAAGTGTCATTGCAAGCTACTGAATGAAAACCAGTGCTCCATGTGTAGGAACGGTTAAATAATCAAGCAAATGTTGGCTTCATGCATAACATAGCAGAATAGAGATTTGAAAAAATGTTATTTCCTGCCCATGGTGGTTGGCCAAATTTTAGGGCTTTCTAAGGATGTCTTTTGTTTTGTTTCTTTTTTCTGGTAGAAGATGGTGGCACTTACATCTTTGATGAATTTCTTTTATATACAGAAATGCACAATAGAAATTGAGTTAATTATTTTGCTTGTAATTCCCAAATATCATAAAAACAGCATATTGCCCAATGAATCCCTTGTATCTTCTCTGAGGAGCATATTTCCTGTTTTCTGCTGTTTGTTTTTGGCTGCTTCTCTGCCTTTAGACACATGGAATAGGCTCCACCTTATCTAACCTGAGACATTTACACTGTAGGTGTTCATGACTGATTTACTCAATGCTGACTCCATTACTGAGGAGAGAAAGTCACTTTTAAGACAGGAGACACGCAACCCATTTTAGATGTCTATCTTAGGACAAAATAAATTATATGCTAGAAGTGCCTGCTTTGCTGCTCAGGCTATAAAGTGAGCCTAGAGCAATTAGCACATGACGAATGCTGGCACCTGCTCAGATGAATGCTGACCTTACAGTTCATCAGCAAATCATGACCCAAGGTCTACCACAGATCAGTTTTTAACAAGGTATTACATGAAAACATACATTTTAGGTATTGAATTTTAACATTTCAGCTAGCTTATTCCAAAATAGGAGTTTTGCTGGTTGTTCTATTTGTTCTTAATGATGTATGGCCATTATATTACTAGCATAATTTCGTCTGACCATCATCCTAACAAAGCTAGTACTCCGATATATAAGTTGCAATTGAAGCCTGCTTAGAACAAACTTGCTGAATTCTGGCGTAAGAAGGTATAAATAAAAACAGCCTAGAGGTATAAACAGGACATGAGAAAAAAACATACTGTATGGTAAGGAGATCAGAATTTTTATTTCCTGTGAACAGTCAGTGTCCTATGTGATGTCTTTGTTTATGTTGGTTTTCAGTTCAGATGAATGCACATAGTTTCACTGAAAGAAGCATCTCTTTTATTTTCTATTCCGCAAAACTGTTCCTTTTTTTTTTAAATTTTTTGAAAAAAAGTACTAAAAAGTATCCTGTCCTCTGATAGTGAACTGAATATGTAACTAAACTACAGCTGATTAGTATGTTAGTATGTGGATGGAAGCCCATCTTTGGGTTTTAGGAGTCATAGGTACAAGCCAGGTTAGGCCACATGAGCATAAGAAGCTGAAAGTCTTTATTCAGTTCATTGTAACTGATGGATGGAAATAATAATAAAAAAAATCTTTAATATGCAGCAGATGGAAGACGAATAATTTTTTTTTCTCAGAAAAGCATACACGAATTACAAATTTCAGCCTTACAGAAGAGTATTTACAAATATTCTTTCCAGAACTCAGCCTTTTTCTCAAAATTAATTCTATTCCTCATTCTCAACATCTAATTTTTCCCATTAAATCTAATAATGATTGCTATACACAAAATGGAGATGTCTGCTCTGGTACTGGACTAAGTAAATCAAGGCCTTCTGGTAAGCATAGATAACAGAGATGCTTTTAACCCTCACTTAGCCAAGTAGTTTTAATAAAAGAAAAACAACAAAACACTTAAGGTGCAAGACTACAAATAACTGTGATCTAGTGGAAAAGATTTTTTTAAAATGTTTGCATTCATAAACAGCAGAAACCTGGCAGTCTCTGAGATGCTAGGAAGGCGAGTCTGGGCAACTTGTTGCGATAAAAGAGCTAGAAGGCAGGCAGTTATTCGGTGCCTTTTGCAGGTGCCTCACAACATGGTGAGACTGCTGTGGGAAACATAACCTAAAATAAACCCTGCAGGGATCTTTGGGTGCCTTCCTCTTAAGAAAGTTGCAGCAAATAAAATGCATAGCAGAAAACAGTCTTTCTGATTTGGTGTTTATGTAGGCAGACAAAGGATATTTTTTTCATTTCTCTACCAATTCACTTTATAACCACTTGTTACAATGTTGTCCATTTCAGACATTTAGACATTTCTTTCCAACCTACCTCACACTGGCTTGAATTCAGAATGATTCATGGCAATTCAAATCTTTGTCTGCAGTTTTCAAATATAGTAACTGTCCTGGTAAAAAGATATCTCCTTACTTACGTCATTAGACCATCACACCTATAAAAGTGTTCGCACCACTCCATATAAGTGCTGGAAAGTATAATTTGTGAATTGCTTATAAAAGTGAAGTGTTTGCTCACACCTCCCTGTTTTTCAGTTTTGACACTGCTGGTGATTCTACTAATTATTCAAAGAAGTAGGGAACAGATATGTGCATAAATAAAACAGATCTTCTGTGGGAGGACTAAGATAATTTAAAATTGGTATTTTGATGTAACATATGTGGTCTTTTTCCAAATTTACTTCTGTTTAGGTTATGGCATTCCTACACAGAGATATTGGGGGAGGTGGAACAGTTAAGTAGGATAAAGAGGGATATGCCAGCAGCTCAAGTCTGCGGTAATAGGTTTGTAGAAATCTTCAGGGATTTTGGCTGAATTACCTTTTTTAAACCAGAAATGGACAGACAGCTATGCAGACATACAGATGACTGCTAAGAAGTGTGTGCAAAGATCTGTCAAAGTATTGCTGCCCTCCCCAAACTGTATATCAGTTATTATATGATATCCCTTGGCAATAGGCTTTGGAGTCAGTCACATCAAAGGTTTAACTTTATGCCAAGAATTTATGTACACAGACCTACCACTGTGCCTAGTCTCAGTCAAAAAAAAAAAAAAAAAGTAGGTGTTTTTTATAAAGGATGTCTGATATGATAAAATTAAAAGTTCAATGGATAGGGACATTTTTACAATAAAGTATGCATATTGGTTCACAAAATAGTAGAGGAGGTACCTCTGCATCCTTCAGTGGCAGTTGTTGATTGACCAGCCAAGTACAGTAGAGGGTCCCTGGCCTGCCAACTGGCTTCTGTGTTTCTGAAAATAGGATTTTGTCCTTTAGGTAGTGAAGCATTAAGACTATCTTTAGAATAAGTTAGCAGTAAATATAGTTTTGGGAAAAAAATCTCTCTGAATCTCTTGAAGAGTTTTAAGAAACAGTTTCAACATCTAGCATGCTGCACCAAAAAGCTATCAGTCGTCTCTGAGGAATAAAATCTAAGGCAGAAAATAGACAAGCTGATAAAATTCCTGACCATGTGTATCAGGAAAACATCTATAGAATGTCAGTCGCGTACAGAAAGACTGCCCAAAGAGATAATATCTTTTATTAGGCCAAGTTATAGAGTTAGGAAAGCAGAAAAGCTTTCAGCCACTGATATCCTTCTTTAAGTCCTCAAGGAAAAGCCCAGAAACTTTTCAATTTATTCCAGTTGTGTTTCTTAGTCCAACAGAAGCAGATCTTACTTCCAGAGAATTGTAACCTGAATTAAAAAACATTTATTTGAAAGTATCTGGCTGATAGAAAAGCAATCTAAAAACAGATCTTGGTGTAGCTTAGTACTCCAGTACCCCAAAAGTAATAGAATATATCCAGAAAGAAACTACATTTGGGTGACTGGTGATAAGCAGAAAGG